>VDFB02266474.1:124750-181825 GCA_007258455.2 Sequoia sempervirens
CTGGTTGCCTTACCATAACAAATACAATTGTAAATCGATTTGTCTTTTGAAAAATAAAATATCTAACAGAATCCCTAAACAATTCCTCAGCTCCAAACAAATAATGTAAAACTATTTGAAAATGAAATAGAAAACCCTAAATAATTCCCTGGTTGCCTCGAAATGAAAAAATAAAAATATATTTCAAAAAATGTGGGAATAACTAGATATAAAGGAAAACTTTAAAAAAATCTTAACTCGCTTAAAAGAAATAAATGTAGAATTAAATCGTTGAAAAACCAAAGATGTAAGTAAAGCACTAAGTGACTCCAGGCTCCTTCAAAATAAATGATTTTTATTATTATTATTACCTGGTTGCCTTATCAAAACAAATACAATTGTAAATCGATTTGTCTTTTGAAAAATGAAATACCTAACAGAATCCCTAAACAATTCCCCAGCTCCAAACATATAAAACCCTAAGAAATTCCCTGGTTGCCTCGAAATGAAAAAATAAAAATGTATTTCAAAATATATCGGAATAACTAGATATAAAGGAAAACTTTAAAAAAATCTTAGCTCGCTTAAAATAAATAAAAGCAGAATTAAATCGTTGAAAAACCAAAAGATGTAAAGAAAGCCCTGAATGACTCCAGGCTCCTTCAAAATAAATGATTTTTTTTTTTTAAATTATCGTTAAGAAAACAGTGGATGAAATCAAAACCCAAAAAAATCCCCGATTCAACGAATGTAAATAACTAATGTGAAAAATAATAATAGTAATGACATCAAAGCCAAAGATGTCATAAAAAAATTGTTTCTGAAGATCCCCTAAAAGAAATTGATAATAATAAAATGTTAAGAAAAATCATCCATATAAACAAAAGATGTTAGCAAAGCCCAGAATCCTCCAGACAGCGACCGTAAGGCTAAAAATATGTTTGCAGATTAACTCCATTTCTCAACACCGATCTATCTAATTTAAAAAAATCCAGCATGGGCTTAAAGAAGAACGTACCATGATGCTAGGGTTACCAGATAAAAAACAAAAAGCAGGCATAGGGTTTCAGTATTTAGCCATTCATAGCTAATAATACTATAAGTAGCTGAAAGAAGCGAGCACCTTTTGTACAAAGAGAAAGGTGAAACAGATGAATTATAAAAACCAATCCCCACCCAGCAAATTAGTGGTGGTACAGTCAATTTGTTATATCCAATCGCTGCCATTTACTTGCAGGGCGCAGATTGACTTTTATGACTCGAAGTTCATTGATTTTACCTTTCCGTTTGGAGCAAAAAAAATCCAGATAGAGAAATTCAATTACATGTAAATCGTACGCAGTACTGGTGCCATTTATAGCATCGTTTCAGATCGTTGGGATAAGTCATCTGGTCTAGGGCACAGAAATAATTATCTTTTGAAGCGTATAGTTTTAGGGTTTGACACAAAATTCCACCCTAGGGGCTCAAATTCGGAAATAACTAACTCTAATTATAATTAATAAAGTGAAATTTGCCATGGTATTTTTGTTTATTAGTTAGGTTATTTTTATTTTTCTTCACCCATTTTTATTTATACATAGTTTTATAAATTCAATTTTATTTTATTTGCATCTTCATATAATCTCATAGATATGTTATTTATTAAGATTATTATTATTTTGCATCAAAATATTCAATTTTCATGTCAATACCTCACATTTCTTTGACTCGGCTAGTACTACAACAAGCAAGAGTGATCTCGCATCACATAGAATTGATCATCATAATTCTAAACTCTAAATTTAAATGTTGTTGACTCTCACCTATTCAATAGCTATTATGACTCAACTTGCCACATTTTGCACAATTAATTGATATGGCATGGTGTTTAAAGGCATCTAACATACATTAATTCACATATAAGAAATATTGATTATGAAGGTCCAAAAAAAATCTAGGAACACTTCACTTTGGATCACTACAAGGAACATAATTCTACACCAAATCATTTTAAGATGTCTACATGATATAAATTGTTATCTTCAATCATTTCAATGACTATAAAGTTTGTATAATCAAGGGGTTATCATAGGAGAACTTAGCCCTTGCAATTTTGGTGATTTCCTCAAGCTATTTTTTAATACCACCAGTCCTTATGCCAAATTAGACATCAAATTTTTAGGTGAAACAAATCATAGGAGTCCACCGTGTACAAAGTCATGTCCCCACGCCAAGACAATCTTGCATTAAGTGGGATCAATCATGTAGGGAGTAGATTCAACTATCAATAATACCTGGATATGTTTTGTAGTGAGCCACATATTAGACTAAGAACACTCATTTCTATTACGAAAGTGGTTAGAATATGCATAACAAGAAGTATTCATTCTTCATCATAGTTCACATAGATAAGTGCTTAATCCTTTGCATTTAATTTCCTATATTAGCATTCAATTATTTAAATTTATCTACCTAGGTTAATTTGTGTTTACTAAGAGAATTTAATTGATTAACAAAGGTAACTCATTTAAGAAATTGTATTTTCCTTTACATTCTTGTTAACCCACATCCATACATTGATGTTAGAGTTGTACCTTCATTTTTCTTTGATTTTATCATTCATTTTTAGATTTTTTAATATTTGGATTCATTTTTCTTACATATGCTTATTATATATTGATTAGGATTTGGATATGCCTATCAATATGCATAGTTGATCCCATTTCCCAAAATTTGGATGATCTTACCTTATGGATCCTTTTAGGTCTTCTTCCATGGTTAGTATACACATGTACATTTCAAATATTGATGTGTTCCTATCTTTCATGTCACACCATTCATCTATTCTCATTATTCACATGACACGCTATTATAAGGATAAAGATATATCTTGCATGGAGGTTTTATTCTATTATTCTCAGTCTTTCATTTCTTTGTGGAATCAATCAATTCTCATCCATGCATATTATATACACGTCATTTGTCCATCTGCTTAATGATGATCTTATGAATTGTGATATTGAGATGAGTACATGCTTAGTGAGGTTTTATCTTGTGATCCATCTTGTGAAGTATAGACATAGGTGATTTAGTTTCACTTGCTTTACCTATCTATAACATTGTTACACATCTTGACAATATCTCTTTCATATGTCATTATAGTCATACATTCATAGAGCTATACTTTTCATATTGCATATATCCTCTTGTACATGATGATGCAATTTAGGATTATCAATCTTTTACATATTATATTTTATTTGCTCATACATCTCAAGTTTTCTTTACTCATACATCCCATGATGATTTCATAACATTATTACAATACTTAAGTTCTCCATAGGGATAATTGTGATATCTTTACATCTTTTTCATTACACGATGATAATATGAGCCTTAGTGAATAATATTATATTAAGATTATGATGGTTTTTTGGATGCCTCTTTACATGTCAAATCACATTATATTACTAATTAAATTATATTAGATTATGATATCTTATTGATTAGTGAGTTCATATTATAATTGAGTGGTAGAGCTTTACAATTTGTGGATGCATCTTATGTTATTTGTGTTTCTTTAATGAGTTTGGTAACTTATGTTGTTATTATCTATTTTTATAGTCCTAATTTACATGAGGATGGTATGTACTTAGCAATTCTCTCATGATTTGTCTTTTAATCATAATTCATCTTATATTAATATAGTTTATGTCTCTCATATGCCTACCTTTCATATGAACCCTAATTCACAATGTGGTTATAATCTTGTTGGACATACAAATAAAATATTATCAAGAGGCCAAGAAATTACATTACCATGACTTGTTTTACCATAAAACTCACTCAATTTACCTCGCATGCCTCAATTTACCTAAGGATTTTTATCATTCATCAATCACAAAGAACTCAAGCTAATATCACTTTGGGATTTTATGTGCACATCACCTTTTTATAGCTATATCATGAAAAAATCTTAGAGAATATCTAAATTAGTTATAAACTACACATTTAGTTACATATTTGATTGATTCCATTGAACATGAGGAACATCATGCAATATCATTTGATGATAATTAGATCCCACTTGAGAAGGTCCTTAAAGAAGCAATACATTTACACATTATAGTGAAATGTAGAAAATTACATATTAAATGATATTCATACTCAAACAAGCAAATCACCTCCTTCATATTCAAACAGTTATATGGTCTTGAATACAAAGTCATGTGTTAACTTGTTTATAAATGAAAGAGACTTGGGAAGAATAAATAAGGTTGTCATAAATTTTTAGAATTATTTAAGAATCTCAACAACATCATGGAATATAATACCAATATGAAGACATCACATACTAGATGGGAGAATAAACACAAAAAGGAAAAGAACCTAAAATTCAACCTAGTGCAAACCCTAATGAAGCATCTTGTTCATTGATTACACATGAATATGGGATTCCTTTGTAGGGAAGCTAAGGTATCAAAACAACTTCCAAAACTAATCTTGAGAGTATGGTTACGCAAAAAAATATATCTTTACAAATGTTACATAAACTATTTAACATAAATATCATTTATACCACAACATAGTGATTTACATAAGGAAAGCCTTTTGGGAGAAAAATCCCACACTCTAAAAGTCATCCAATATATTATTCAAAAATCAACAAGATTACAATATACTTGCAAAGTAGATGTTTTAAGAGTGTCACCAACCAAAGATCTAGAGGCAACTCAACATCTGTAAGACTCGCACATAACCCCAAACTCAACATATGTATCAAATTTATAGTACCACATCATAGGACTTAGTTTGAGACTATACAAATATTTCTTCAATTTATAAACAAAATTAATTTTACCCTTTACCACATAGTGCTCTGGTTATTTCATCGAAATATCCTCCTCCAAATCACCATGAAGGAAAGTTGTTTTCACATATATTTTCTCAACCTATAAATCATAAGTAGTAGCAATAGAAAGCAATAATATAATGGATGTTATTTTTGCAATAGGAGAAAATATCTTGAAATAATAGCTCAAACTAATAAAAGAAAAAAACTCCTAAGTTTTAGATTAAATGCATGAAATGAAATTAGCCTAATAATCAACTAAAGATTAATTAATTATTAATTGATGCATGATCACTCCAACACCCCCCAAAGTGAAAACTTAGGGAGTAGCTAAAAATCCTAATAGTTTCATGCATAAAAAGCAAACAATGCATGATGGGTCTTGACAAACAAGGCTTGATGAGGTGCCCATATATAAAATCCTCATAAATGCTTCCTTGGTTTCATTTTGAAGTGAGCTATGTATTGAGTATGTGTTCCTATGTACTAGGCGAATGCAATGGTTGGTTACCCATGCATATCAGTGGGATGGAGTGCATTTACCATATGGACACTCTTGGATTCTTGTTTCTAGAGGAAGCCTTGTATTTTCACTTGATTAGTGTTCTTCAGACTATTGGTATATGTATTTTCGACTTGCATCTTGCATGGTTGAGTGGTGTTGTTGAGGTCACTCGTGTATATTCAATTGCCGTCTATATCTTTAATTGCTAGGTGTTTTCCATTTTTTTTCCATTTGATTAAAGTAGCTTCGTTGGGGGAACTCGTGTAGATTCTTCTCTTCTTGATCTTGATAATCATCTATTTCAAAGGAGGTTCTTCATTTCAACATTACATTAGTCATCATTTGACATTTTTCTACAACTTCTTTGTGCTTCAATGATGTTCTTCATGTTCATATTCTTTTTGGGACATTGTTTTGAAGGCTTCTTAGTTCTTCATTCCCCTTTCTCTCTTTTGGAGAGGAGTTTTTCCCATGAGGTTTTATCCTTTTCTCCAGTTGTAAGAGATTAGATCGTTTGTACATGGGTACCTCATTAGGCCTTGTTTGCCAAGATTCGTCATGCATTATTTTCTTTTCATGTATTCACTTTTTAGGGTTTTTAACTATCCCTAAGTTTTCACTTAAGGGTGGGTGTTAGAGCGATCATGCATTAGCTAATAATTAATTAATATTTTATTGATTATTAAGATAATTTCATTTTTTCACTTAAGCTAAAACTAAGGAGTTATTTTTTCTTTTATTAGTTTGAGACATTATTAGATCATTTTGTCTCATTACATAGGATGATGACACTTGTCATGATCTAATCCCTTTATCATTTAGGGTTTTCTCTTATAAGCATCTCCTTCATTGTAACTCTAAGCAATATTTTCATTATGTAACTTCTTTCATTCTTGTTTGCAACTCTTGCACGTGTGGAAGGTGTTCTCATTTGTTGCTTGATCTTGTGTCTTGTGTTTTTTCACAAATCTAACACTAAGACCTTTGGGAGATTGTACAATCTCTTTTCAAGAAAGAATTCACCCTTGTGATTCCTAATTGTCTATCACACAAGTTTGGTTAGTAAATAATTTGCATAAATATTTTTCCTACATGCTAAAAATACTTAGGGTATCAATTGTACATTTTAAGAAAATCTTAAAATAATGGAAGCAATTAGACAAATACAGTAGAACTCAAGAATGGCCAACCATATAATTCCATATGATCTTCACCTTCCTAAAACTAGTCAAAATGGTACTATTCACACATGACTAATTGCTACGCCCTTAATATTATTGTACATCGGGTTATGAATAGTCGGCTTGTGGCTATCTTAACTCTCTATTAAGTCATATTATCATTAGTATATTATTATTTAGTTTTTAGGTCAGCCTAAGTCTTATATAGGTGTGTCTAAGTCGGCCTAGGTGATATCCTTGGCATAAATAGGTATATATAGGAGGTTGTGAGTCTTATTTTCATCATCAAGTGTGAAGTGTGTTCTCATTAGAGATATTTGGAGGTTTTCCCCCTCGAAGTGGCTTGTTATTCTCAGTTATTATCAAGTATTTGCAGCATATTTCATATCATATTCTTCTATTGTGCAAGTTATTTCTAACAAGTGGTATCAGAGCATGATCTTGGCACCATAGAGGCAAGGTTTTTCTCAATTTTGGAGGCGATTTTGGGAAGAGCATATCTTTCAGATTTTGGTGAATTTTTTTCTAATTTTTAAAGGGTTTTTGAAGAACGTATTGAAGAAGCTACAGTCCATATTTCAGAAGAATTGGAGTAGACTTAAGCGAATTATTGCACAATTAGGGTTTCTACACTATTTTTTTTGGAATCTACATATCTTGCACATATTGTTGAATTGGAGTTTAATTTTTATTGGGTTTTTGAAGACATACTAAAGGAGATTACGGTAAAAATTTGAGATAATTTAAGTTTCATTTGTGTGATTTATTTCAATATTAGTGGTTTCCATCATGACAGGGCCTGCAACAAGGGGTAAAAAGAATGTTGTCACTCCGGGGAAGACTCCTGATAAGGATGGTGAAACAATCGAGGATATTACTCATAATGAAGAAATCAATAAGGTAAAGGAAGAAATTTACTCAATTAAGATGGATATGTCGGACATGCGAAACATGTTAAGCACCTACATAGCTGAATCAAGAAAGGAGTTCTCAAGCGGCCAAGGTGAAAATTCTAGGTCAACTACTACTGACACAAGCTTTAGTACTCCTATGGGATCTAGGAATTTATTTTTGAAGAGAATTGGATATCGCCAAGTTAGATGGTAAGGATCCTCTAACGGATAAACCAAATGGAGAATTTTTTTGAAGTACACAAAATCCCAAATGGACAAAAGGTCACGATGGCTTCCTTATCTCTAGAACCAAATCAATTCATTTGGTATCGTTGGCTTTGCACTCATCGAAGAAAAAAGGGGCTCACCGTCTCATGGTCAATTTTTACAGAGGAACTCCAAGCACAATATAGCAATAGTGTCACAGACAACTTCTTCAGCCAGCTAGCTAAACTTCAACAAACAGGATTAGTTAAGGATTATATTCAGCAATTCCAAAATCTATCCTTAAGGGTGGATACAATTCTGAGGAGAAAACTTGAATGACTTATTCTTAGGTGGTCTCAAAGGATCACATTCAACATGAGGTACGCATGTTTAGTCCTAGATCTATATCTGAGTCTTTTATCTTAGCATGCGGGGTAGAGGAGAAGTATTTGTTCCTAGAAAGCAAAGGGCTGATGGGATAAGAGAGAAAGGATACTCAACACCTTCTCTTCCTCGACCTACTAGATTAACACCATAGCAAATTGAGGACAAGCGAGCAAAAGGGTTATGTTTCAATTGTGATAACAAATATAGTCAAGGACATAAATGTAGTGAAAAAGAAATTGTTTTATATTGAAGGTCTCAATGAGGGAAGAAGAGGAACTATACTAGAAGATGAAAGGGAGTCAAATGAGAATCACATGATTCTCAACCAATCATTTATAGTCATGCACTCTCGGGTTTTAGTGCTCCACAAACTCTCAAGGTGGTGGGGTTCCTAAAAGAAGCATAAAGATACTTGATGTTGATGTCGACTCGGTAGTACTCATAATTTCATCAACAAAAAGTTAAGCTACTCATCTAAATTGTTTCATATATCTAGCTCGAGTTTCAAGTTTTGATTCACGGATGGTGGTATAGTTAGTTATTCGGGGAAGTGTCATAGCATTAAAATTATCCATGGGAGATTATCAACTTGATGCAATGTATGTGATATCCATGGAGTCTTGTGGGAGGATATTATTTTAAGGAGTACAATGGCTTACTAGTTTATTGAACAATTGAGATGAACTTCCAAGAACTATTCTTGAGATTTCAATCGGAAGGAAGGCTAGTAGAGCTAAGGGGGTTGAAGGAAAAATCTCCATGAATGGTAAGCTCTCATCAGATGCAAAAGCTGCTTAAGAAAGGAGTGGATGGATTTGTGGCCCAACTATGTTCATTAGAAGTCTCTCAATATAATACTCCTACTCATCTAGATTTGCAAGCTATAATTTATTGTCACTCAGTTGTTCTTGGAGATATGCCTAAAGGACTTCCTCCTAAGAGGGATCATGATCATGCCATCAAGTTAGTCCCGGGGAGCCAACCACCAAACATCAGGCCTTACAGGTATCCACACATACAAAAGAGTGAGATAGAAAAAATTGTTGAAGAGATGCTAGAGGCAGGAATCATCAGGCATAGCCAAAGTGCTTACTCCTCGCCGGTGGTGATGGTACGTAAGAAGGATGATACTTGACACATGTGTCTAGATTATAGAGTTCTCAACATGTACACCATTAAAGATAAGTTTCCAATTCAGTCATTGATGATTTGCTAGATGAATTAAATGGAGCTATGTTTTTACCAAGTTAGATCTACTTAAGATCTGAAAGTTTATCACCAAATTGATTAGGAGGAAAGATATTTGTAGGTGACATTTGAGACTCATGAGGTCATTATGAATTTTTGAGTGATGCCATTTGGTCTTACCAATGCACCATCTACATTCCAAAGTTTGATGAATTCCATTTTTAAGTTCTTGAGAAAGTTTGTGTTAGTATTCTTTGATGATATATTAATTTATAGCAAGACTTGGGAAGAACATTTGCAACATGTGGACCAAACATTACAAATACTTGAAGATCATAAACTCTATGCTAAGCCATCCAAGTGTGCTTTTGGTCTTACAGAGGTGGAGTATTTGGGACACATAGTTTCACATGAAGGAGTAAAGGTGGACCCTAACAAAATTAAGGCTATCATGGAATGGCCTATTCCAAAAACCATTAAGAAATTGAGAGGATTCTTGGGATTGATAGGGTACTATAGAAGATTTGTGAAAAATTATGGTAGTATAGCAGCACCTCTCACCACTCTATTGAAGAAGGATTCCTTTCATTGGAACGAGTCCGCCAATACAGCATTTGAGAGATTGAAGGAGGCTATGTGTACAACTCCAGTACTTGCCACTCCTGACTTCACCAAGGAATTCATTGTGGAATGTGATGCTTTTGGAAATGGGATAGGAGCAGTGCTTATGCAAGAAGGTCGACCAATTGCTTTTGAGAGTCATCAATTAAAAGGTAAGAATCTATTAAAACCTATTTATGAGAAGGAAATGCTAGCAATACTCCATGCAGTGAAACAATGGCAGCCTTATCTATTGGGTAGACATTTCAAGGTTAAGACAAATCATGATAGCCTAAAATATTTTTTGGAACAATGACTATCTTTTGAAGAGCAACAAAATGGGTCACTAAGATGTTAGGATATGACTTTGAGATTGTATATAAGAAAGGGAAAGAAAATATTATGCCTTGGTCTGCTTGTCAAGGAAGGATGAAAAGATGAAACCTTATTGTGTGCCCTTTCAATATTACAAACAAAATTGGGTGGAGGAAGCCAAGCAGTGGCAAAGCGATGTTGCGATAAGTAATCTCATCGAGCAATTAAAAAGTGATCCTAGTAGTTGAGATAAGTTTTGTTGGAAGGGAGATACTCTTTGGTATAAAGAGCATTTGTATCTCTACAAGAATTCCAACCTTAAAATCAAGATTCTCACAGAGTTGCATGAGTCTCCAGTGGGTGGTCATTCAGGATTTTTGAAGACATATCATCGAGTCAAGCAAGATTTCTTTTGGGAAGGGCTAAGGGGTGATGTTCAAAAATTTGTGGCTGAATGTTTGGTGTGTCAAAGGCATAAAGGGGAGACAATTAAGACACCAGGTCTCTTGCAACCCTTATCTATTCCTAGCCAGCGTTGGGAAGAGATATCCATGGACTTCATCATAAGGCTCCCCAAATCTAAAGGTCGTAATGTCATCATGGTAGTAGTTGATCGCCTCACCAAATGAGCACATTTCATTGCACTTATCACATCCTTTTATAGCAACTGTAGTGGCTAAAGATTTTTTGGAGAATATCCAAAAGCTACATGGTACACCTAAAGTTATTGTTAGTGATCGTGATCCTATCTTCACTAGTCACTTTTGGAAAGATTTATTCTCATGTTTGGGTACTCAATTGGCTCTTAGTTCTTCATACCACCCTCAATCGATGGGTAAATAGAGGTTGTTAATAAGTGTTTGGAAGGATATCTACGTTGTTTCACTTCAGAGAAAAGTCCAAAGGTAGATTGGCCACCACTTGAGAATGGTGCTATAACACTTCTTTTTCGCTCATCAAAAATGTCTCCATTTTTGGCACTTTATGGATATCATCCTCCTTCCATCACATCATCAATTAAGGTGTCCCCAAGAGTTCAAAGAGGAAAGAACCACTTTGCTTCATCAACAACAAGTACTTTCAGGACTCAAGGAGAATTTAGCCATGGCACAAAATCGAATGAAACAACAGGCAGACCAACATCGTAGTGAAAGAAGTTTTGAAGTTGGGGATTGGGTCTTCTTGCGATTGCAACCATATAAGCAAATCTCACTAAAGCAGCAAAGAAAGAATAATAAGTTGTCTCCAAAGTATTATGGTCCATACCAAATCATGCAGAAGATTGGTAGTGTTGCTTACAAGCTTGAGTTGCCACCAACAACAAGGATACATCCAATTTTTCATGTTTCCTGTTTGAAGAAGGTAATTGGGCATAATATTCCCACTCAAACAACACTTCCTGAGTTGGATGAAGAAGGGAGAATCATTTTGGAACCAGAGTGCATGTCAAACACGCACAAAGAAGTTGAGGAATAGAACTATCACTGAGTATCTCATCCAATGGAAGAATTTGCCAGTTGAAGATGCCACATGGGAAGACGAGGAGTTCATTCAAAAGTTTCCAAACTTGATTAGCATTGAGGACAATGCTTCTTTGAAGAAGGGGGCATGCTACCTTTAATATTAGTGTACATTGCTATGAATAGTCAACTTGTGGCTATCTTAACTCTCTATTAAGTCATATTATCATTAGTATATTATTATTTAGTTGTTTAGGTCGGCCTAAGTCTTATATAGGTGTGTCTAAGTCGGCCTAGGTGATATCCTTGGCATAAATAGGTATATATAGGAGGTTGTGGGTCTTATTTTCATCATCAAGTGTGAAGTGTGTTCTCATTAGAGATATTTGGAGGTTTGCCCCCTCGAAGTGGCTTGTTATTCTCAGTTATTATCAAGTATTTGTAGCATATTTCATATCATATTCTTCTATTGTGCAAGTTATTTCCTAACACTAATGATTTCATTATATAATTACAATTTCGACAATGGTTTCCACTTTTTGACAAACATGGGTCTAATAGTTTACTCCAAAACATACAAATATAAAGGTATGCAAAAATAGCCTTCTCATAAATTTATAAGCTCAATGAGGATATGAACTAAGTACAAGTAAACACAAGGTTGTGTATAGTAGAACAATAGTAACAAAAAATTAAATATAAGAAACAAAAAATACTAAGAAACTACGATGAGAAACCAACCATTATGCTCATCTTAGGTTAATTTGTGTCATAATCAATACTATCAATATGTATAGATAATAAAAATCATTTCAAATGAATCTTTTTGTAGCTTATCAATCTACTTCACACTAAAATAAACTTACACTCAACAGAGAAAGAATTGGGAAAAACGAGATTATTAGAGAATAGTGTCATTCTCATTCCCATATTTTGAATTGTTTATGCAACTTTACTTGATATTTAGGATAATTGAGGCAAACACAAGAGTGTATATCCACCTTAATTATCTCTCTATTTTATTCTTTGATCACTCAAATATTTGTTATATTGAGAAGGACGAGAGAATTGAAAGATAATGCATAGATGCCTCTTGAAATGAAGAAAATGACATGCATGCCAATTACAAATAAGTCAATATTCCATTAAAACTATTACTATCGGTCTAGGATTTTTTAAAGGTATACCCACCATAATTACATGTTGACCTACATTAAAATCCTTGTAGATGTGTCACCTACTAATTGGTCCATGTACCTCCATGAGGATAGAGTCATATGCTTGCAAGCTCTGAATGTCATACACAAAGGACTTTTCCCATCAATTTTCATGCAAGAAGTCATGAAGCTTTATAACATGAAACTCACACTAGTTAAAATGAGATCAAATGGTTTGTACATTGTGAACATGCATCTAATTAGCGGCAGTTGCTGCCTAAAATTAGAGTGATCAGATTTCACTTAGCCATTTTGTACCAATAATCCAAATATGATGTATGTCCACAGGGAGCTATGTTAAGTACAACACATCATTTGCTTAAGGACCCATTAATTGACCCTCAAAACCTCTTCAATTTACCCATTGCACACAAACGTGCTAGTGCTGATATAGTTAATGGATAGATCCTTCAATATCATAACACTACCACAAACATCAATTAAACTGCAACTCATAACAAGGTAGTTCGCCATTTTCTTTAATAATCTATGAAATAATTATATAAGAGGTGATGTTTATTTTTTAACTTCATAAACCGGAAAAAGATGAGTTTGAATTTGAATTTGAAGAGTGTGATAAAGCTCAATATAAATAAATATCATGTCTTTGTAGTCAAAATTTACAGTGTTACATCATTTTTTTTCAATGTTTAGACTTAACCCTTTATTGAAATTTCATCTTAATTTTGGATATCATTCTTCATAAACTTTGAACGTGTGTGTTTGATGACCCATCTTTTTAAAAAATATTGTATGATTATTATTTTTAATTAATTAAAAGATTAAATAGAATTTATTCATCAAAAAATTTACCTTGATTGCATAACTCAACATATTTTAAAAATCAGCCCAAGTTTTAAAAGAGGGTAGCAACATTAATAAACCCCAATAGGGGACACCATGGAGTACAAGGAACTCCATCATCTGAACTGATTCGGGGAAATAAATGGTTGCATCTGAAACTGAATCGCACAAAGGAATAAATGTTTATAATACCATGGTTACAAACGAAGTCTTTGATGGTGGTGGCGTTTTATTGTGGGAGAATGATGAAAACAACGCATTCTCCACGTTTCAGTTGCACTTTCTCATCCCTTGCTCAGCTGGGAGCGCTCTGTACAGAGGGTCGGTTAAAGGAGGCTGTAAACATTCTTCTTGCAGAGCACAATCCTCCTCGAGACATTTCTACATATCTTCAGCTATTGAAAACCTGCATTGCCAAGAAAGCGCTTGCAGAGGGTAAACTAATCCATTCTTACATCAATGTCAGGGGATTTGCATTTGTTACCCACACATTTTTGCAGAATACACTGATCAACACGTATGACAAATGTGGAAGTTTGAAGGATGCTCACAGAGTTTTTGACTGCATAACACAACCAGACGTCCTCTCATGGAATATGATAATGTTAGCTTACAGAAGACATGGACATTCTCAAGAGGCATTAGCACTTTTTGGCCAAATGCAACAAACAGATGTGCAACCTGATTTGTTCACTTTTGCACATATCCTTCCAGCATGTGCCAAAATGAGAGCCTTGGAACAGGGTATGGAGATACATCAAAGAATAGTCGAATGTGGGTTTTTATCGGATGTTGTGGTTGGGAATTCTCTGATAGATATGTATGTGAAATGTGGAAGCATACCGAAGGCACGCGAACTGTTTGACGAAATACCTCAACGAGATCCGGTTTCATGGACTGTTATGATTGCAGGATATGCCCAAAATGGTGTTTTGCAGGAGGCATTGAGTCTTTTTAAAGAAATGCCTCAACCGAATGTGGTTTCGTGGACTGCGATGATTGTAGGATATGCGCGAAATGGATTTGTTAGGAATGCCTTGGAGACTTTTAAGCAAATGCAATTGGCAGGTGTAAAGCCTAATGCAGTAACCTTTGCTAGCATCCTTCCAGCATGTGCCAGTACGGGAGCCTTGGAGCAGGGTATCGAGATCCATCAGAGAGTAATAGAAGGTGGATTTTTGTTAAATGGTGTTGTTGTGAACGCCTTGATTGACATGTACGCAAAATGTGGAAGGTTACAGGAGGCACACCAATTGTTTGACAAAATGCCTCAGAGCGATGTGGTCTCATGGAATACGATTATTGCTGGATATGCACAAAGAGGTGCTCTTGATGAGGCTCTAACGCTTTTCAAAAAAATGCCTCAACGAAATGTGATCTCGTGGAATGCAATGATCGTAGGATATGCACAACATGGTGTATTTGATGAGGCTTTTAAGATTTTCAATGAAATGCCTCAACGGAATATGGTCTCATGGACTGCAATGATTTCAGGATTGGGAAAACATGGGTTTGCTGAGGAAGCCTTGGAGCTTTTTAAAGAAATGCAATTGGAAGGAGAGAAACCAGATTTGTCAACCTTTGCCAGCATTCTGCCAGCTTGTGGGCAACTTGGAGCATTGGAACAGGGTATGCAGATCCATCAAAGAATAATAGAAACCAAATTTTTATCAGATATAGTGGTTGTTACTGCCCTGATGGAGATGTATATAAAATGTGGAAGGATACAGAAGGCGCGCAAATTGTTTGACAAAATGCCTCAACAAGATGCTGTCTCGTGGAATTCAATAATTGTTGGATATGCACAAAATGGTTTTCTTGATGAGGCTTTACGGTTTTTTGAGGAAATGCCTCAGCAAAATGTGGTCTCATGGACTGCAATGATTGCGGGATATTCACAAAATGGGCTTATTGAGAAGGCCGTGGAGTTCTTTAAGAAAATGCAATTGGCTGGTGTAAAGCCAAACCCAGCAACCTTTGCTACCATCCTCCCAGCATGTGCCAAGATGGGAGCTTTAGAACAAGGTATGGAGATCCATCAAAGAATAATCGAACATGGATTGTTGTCAGATGTCATAGTTGTGACTGCCCTGATAGACATGTATGCAAAATGTGCTACCATACAGAGGGCACGCAAATTATTTGACAAATTGCAACATCCAAATGTGATCTTATGGACTGCAATGATTACAGGATATGCAATTCATGGCAATAGCAATGATGCCCTTAAACTCTTTGAACTAATGAAGCACTCTGGACTCAACCCAAACCATGTAACATTTGTTTCTGTTTTATTTGCATGCAGCCATGCAGGTCTAGTGGATGTGGGCTGTAAATACTTCAATTGCATGAGATATTCTTATTGCATTACGCCTATAATGGATCATTATATATGCATTGTTGACCTTCTTGGACGAGCTGGCTATCTTGAGGAAGCCCTAAACTTTATCATCAAAATGCCAATAAAACCTGATGTGGTTGTGTGGATATGTTTGCTTGGTGCATGTAGATCACATGCGAATGTACTGCTAGGAGAATTCGTGGCTGCAATCCTTTTTGAGTTGGATTATAAAAGCACTGCACCTTATGTTCTTCTATCAAGCATTTATTCAGAAGTAGGAAGGTCGGGTGACGTTCAAAAGGTATGGAAGTTGATGAAAGATAGAGGAATTAGAAAGATGCCTGGATGCAGCTGGATTGAAGTCCATAAAATGGTACACGCTTTTTGTGTTGGAGACAGATCACACCCACAAACACATGAAATCTATGCAAAGTTGGATAAATTGTATTGGGAGATGAAGCAAGCAGGGCACGTTCCAAATTCAAAACCAGTACCCAATGATGTAGAGGAAGGGGAGGAGAAGTTATTTCACCGCCACCATAGTGAGATGTTGGCAATTGCATTCGGGTTGATAAACACATCCCCTGGAACAACAATTAGAGTTGTCAAGAACCTTCGTGTATGTATTGACTGCCACACTGCAACCAAGTTTATCTCCAAAATTGTTGCAAGAGAAATTGTTGTGAGAGATGCGAACCGGTTCCATCATTTTGAACATGGACTTTGTTCGTGTGGAGATTACTGGTGACGTTTGGAGAAGCAATCTATCAAGACAAGCTAACACTACAGCAGAGAGTATGTTGCCATGCTTGCAGTGGTGAGAATGAACTGGATACTATTTCCAGTTTTCAAAAAGTGTTGTTTGTAACTGTTTAAAGAGCTAGACCGTGCTGTTGATTGAATCATATTATATTCTATCATTACTGCCTTGGCATGCTGATGAGGAGATAGTGTTTAAGCCCAGTCTTTGAGAAAGGGTTAAGGGCAGGAAGGAGTGGAAGGCTTGAAGAAAACTGACAACTGCTGAGCCTGTCGGAGAAGAGCTTACAATCATTCCTTG
Organism: Sequoia sempervirens; assembly: GCA_007258455.2. Lineage (NCBI taxonomy): Eukaryota > Viridiplantae > Streptophyta > Pinopsida > Cupressales > Cupressaceae > Sequoia > Sequoia sempervirens. The sequence continues at coordinate 141,722 of VDFB02266474.1, forward strand.
GGGGAGAGAATCTAATGATCGCTCGTTTGTTCTTTACTCTAGATGACCTCCTTTTGGTCCTCTTTCTGAGTAATTGTTTTATCTCATGGCTATGATAGATCTGCCTTTTGAAGGCAGAATATATCTACAAAATTACAGATGCAAATTTACCTATTTATGACGTTCACAATAGGTAATGAGGATTGTTACAACAAACTACATAAACCAATGAAATAGAAAAAAGGAAAGTATTTGTGGATGCTAAAAATTTACTTGGAGATTGAATAACATTACAATGGTTACAAAACATTTATTGGAGTTAAAAGACATTACTAAATTATATAATTAGAGTTAGTTCAATTAAAACACTAAAATAAAGTACAAGTATTTGTGGTCATTACAGGTTAAGTTGATGCAGTGAGAGTGGACTAGAAACTCTAGATATATTTATAAATTGATGATTGAGGATGCTAGTTTTCAGGTTCTTCACATGCTTCATGTGGGAAGTGTGTTAAATGATGTGAAATGTTAGAGAGCATGCTAATATGATATATATGAGGTTATGGAGTAGCCAACTTGTGGTACACATAATCCTTAGTTATATAAAGTTTGATAAGTAGGTTTAGGAGTGTTAGTGAAATTTATTGTAAGGTTAAACTTTACCTTTCCTCAATATTCTATTATGTGAATAATTTAGTATCTTATATATGAGAGATTATATATAGGAGGCTTATTGTATTGTAAATTTATCATGTTGAATATGGAATGTTAGGTTGGCAAGTATTACAATTAGTAGTAATTTGTCCAACTCTCATATTAGAGATTTTGTGGTGGGATTCCTCCCATAAAGAATCCCACCAAACATACTTTATGTTGTTTGCATTCTGTTTTGTTAAACATTAATTCTATGATTGAATGTTTACATCTTAACATTAGTACACATAATAAAGTATGGTAATTTTTATGTAAGACATTTGTAGTTCTTCCATCTTTTAAATGTTCAAATTAACAAATTAATAGCAATAAGGTAGTTATGCTCTCTTAAATAAGTGTGCACAATGCAAAGAGTTTGTATTAACTTATACAACCAAACATGTATAAAATGCTACCTAGAATAAGGTCTAAATTTACCCTGTCTCTAAAAAACTACAATTTACTGTAACTAAATACCATTTGCCTAATTATAGGCAAGTTTTCTCTAAGGATATTATGGTATGGGATGTATGATTGAAAAGCTTCAATCATACCCTTCATCTCTAGTTGCCATAAAGTTATTGTGACTAGTGACATGTTGAAAGTGTTGTGAGGAACTCTCATTGCATTATTTAGGTTATTTGAGACACAATTTCTACTTTGGTATGTTACGTCTATAATTTAAATAAAATATTATTTACTACAATGTATAAACTAATCATAAATTAATAAAAAATGATGATAAAGAATTTTTTATTTTACCTAAACCTAGCTTTACATTTTTTAGCAAATTGAAAAACCACATTCTTTGTTATTTTTGTCAAATTTCTATTTTTAAATTGCTTGTATGGAACATTGTTGGCATGGCATGATTATAGAGTGCTAGGGGGATTGTAGTGTCCCCAAGTAGAGTCTTGTGAGATGTTCAATAGAAGGACCTAAGAAAAGATGAAAACAAAAATTAGGGATGGAACTAGGCATTGAGGTCTTATCTCTCATAGTCAAAGGTGGTTCAAGTAGAATAAGGTGTTGTAGCTTAGAAAGCATTGATAGTTTTCATAAGCATAGGTCTTATATGCTCCACATTTATTTCCCTTTTTAAATAGCTCCATGTAATATTTTTTTAATAAATCTTAGTCATTGGTCCTTTGAGGTTGTAGTCACCATGAGTCGTTGTTTATAACGATTTCATGAGAACATGGTGATATCAGAAGGGTTCTATAATATATCAAATTCCCAACTTGTTTTAAAGGTTGGGTGTAGTGTATAGGTGTATTCTATCATGGTCTACCAAATCTATAAGATTTTAGAATTGCAAGATAACAACCTAGATGCATATTTTTGAGATAATCACATAGTTTAACATTCACATGGAAACATGTAAAAAAGCTTCAACAAATTGTATGTTTATCATCTACTTGATTAGAAATAATTATTTTAAACTTGATCATTCCCATGGGGATGAACTTTTTTTTTAACTACAAGAATCGGTGATCCCCCTATAACTTGTAGTGTGCATGGTAAATTTTTTATCATGATCTTATGGGCATGACATCTCAAACACCTATTATAGTGTTGAGGGACAATGCCTACTAGCTTTTTTAAAAGAAGGATACAAATATTTACGAATTTGATATTTTCCAATAGTCAAGTTTAATATTTTGATTGTGACCATTGCTTGAAAATAAATCAATGGCCAAAACTTTTCAACTCAAAAGATTTAAAAAGAGAGTTATGCTTGTATGATCGTACAAAAAACCTAGAGGCTTGATTTAGTATCTGTGTTGCCAAAAAATGTATAGTTGACATTTTTACGCTCACTTGAGTCTTTCTTATGGACTTTGGCTTTATTTTTCCTAGATTTAATGTTGTAATGCGGCCAATGCATTCACATTAGGTCTTGGACCCTTGAGACTCATTAAGACTTCGAGGATGTCTTGTAAAAGTGTTGTGAAGTGTTGTAACCTGCTTTCACACTTTTTTAGGACCCTTTCATTATAATTCACTTAAATATCCCCTTTTTTATCACTTACCAAGTCTTATTTCAAAGTGTTGTAAAGAGTTGTAACAAACTCTCACACTTTTTCTAGACTTGTCATCACTAATTCAACCCTTTCTCATGTTTAAATGACCCCTCAATGCACTTTTCGACCCTACTTAAGTGTATTTTTGAGGATATTCCCGTTAAACCTTATTTAATGCACTTTGATTTATGAAACCTAGTAAAATTTCCTTGGTGGGACTAAGTCGCCACCTGGGGCAACTTAGTCCCACTGGTCACAAAAATCAAAATAATTTTAATTTCTTGGCGAGATTTTATTCTCTTACCCTTGAGGTCGGCCTATGATGTGTTATTTTTGGGAAATAATGGAAAATCAAGTATAAATAAAATGGTTTTTCCTCTCATTTTAACACCTATTCATTCAAGCATTCATTCACTTAGTCATTCAAGCAACTATTAAGCATTAAAGCACTCTAAGCATAATCAAGTAATCCATTGGAGCACTAATATCTTCAGATTTACACCTCAGGGGTTTCATGAGTTTGTGACATTGCATGTTGTTTATTCATCATCTCTTCTTATTTCATTGCATTATCTAGGGTTTGATTACCAAATCAAGGTTTGACCAAGGTAAACCCCTATACTCTAACCCTTATCCCTTTTTCCCCTCTTTGCATGTGTGTTTGCAGGTCTTGTATACAAAATTGTCAAAGAGGAAAGTGTCAAAAAGGTGTTTCCAATCCATCAAAGTCATCAAAGTCAACAAATCCCTAATTGAAGCTTGGAGATCAATTTCAACCTGTTTTCTAGAGAATCCAAACTGAACACCTGTTAGAAAAGGAAGTATAGACCAAAAGCTACAAAATCCAATCCCGAATTTCTAGAAATTCCCAGGTGGACTAAGTCACCATTTGTGGTGAATTAGTCCCACTACCAGGCCTAAAAAGTAGTTTTTGTATTTTTGAGTACCCATTTTGCATATTCATGTTTTGGCAAATTTTCCCTAAAACTGGACTAAGTCGCCCAACTTGGTGTAAGTGTCTCAGTCAATATTTCCAGTCAAATCTATAGGATACCAAAGCCTCTCTACATCAGACTTCAGATTCTAGGTGTGCTTCTCCAGCCTTGTTTGATTCTATCATCATTTATTTGCATTCTTAGGTGTTTTTGCATACATCACTGTGTTTTTCAGCACTTTGCATTTCTTAGGTTTAGCATCAATAAATCATCTTTCTTTCATTTTATTGCATTAGAAATCATATTTAGTTACATTACATCCCTCATAACATTAATCTTGAGTGTAGACATTAGCATTTTGAGCCCATTTCTCTCCTTTTAGGTGAAAAACCTAGAAGAGTTAGAGAACCATTGGGCACCCAAAATCAGTGTCCACAGTATCTACTTAAATTTTTTGCCAACTACAAGATATATTTCATTGCTTGATTAAAATTTAAACAAATGAATTTCATTAAATATGACCTTAAATATGTTATAGCCATGATATCACATTTTTTCTAAACATAAACCTCTCCCATAGCTAGATCTTTTCATTGTCAACAATTGATTCTCCTCAAGTTTTAAAATCTTAAAATATTTGAATTAGGATCCCTAATGGTTTAATTAAAAAATTAATCTATAACATGCATCCACTCTTCCTCTACACACATTTCTCCTCACTAAAGCTCTACCATCATCTAGTCCCAAGATAAACATTTTAATTGATATTGCATCTTTCCAAGTTCCAAAGATTTTCAAATATTCAATTAACATTCCTCAACCCTCAAAGTTCTAACAATGATTTTGACCCCTACAATTTTTTTAATTATTAGAATGCAAGTTGAGTCAATGACCCTCATTCATATTCAATCCCTTATCCATTTTAAGAAAGTTCCCCTATTTTTAATTGAAAATCACATCAAATGACTCATAGTATGTTAGAATGGAAAATCTTATTTTGAAAGGAGCTCAAGATTCATACAGATAATTAAAAATTCATAAAGAACATTTATGTTTCTTTATAGAATATCTCTCATTGCATGTGTATGGGCATTTTTTTCTATGTACATATATGTATATAGGATACATGTATATAGGTTGAAGCACATTTTGGGCCGAACTATTTTTCACCTCAAATGATTTGTTTTTAAAAAATACATGGTTTGAGCCTAGGGATTCAATCAAAGGGTATTAGATCTAAGTTCCTTGAATAGAACCACTCAAGCTGGAAATCAAAACCCATTAGAGTCACCTCCATATCTACCAAAATCTTGATAAAAATATAAATTTGTTTCACCTTGTGGGGATCAAACGAAGTCATTTGAAGATGTCATTTTACATGAATGTAGCCCTCGCTTACCTTTTCTAAGAGTATAATATGTATTATTATTAATTTTATAATGAATGTAGGTCCATTAAAAAAAATCATGATTTATGTTAGACACTAGAAAAAATAATAAATTTTGTTAATTTTTTTTTTTATTAAAATGAACCACACTTTACATGGATGCCCTTGTTTCAAATAAAAAAAATTAATATATATGCTAAGAAAAATGCATTTTGCCAAAATATAGGCTTAATGTGCACTAGACATTAAAGCTAATGGCTTCATTCCAAGAAATTGTGAAAAAAATATTTCTAGTGAATGTTATGTGTTGCTGTAAAATTTCACTTGATAAAATATTAAAAAACAAAAAATTGATTGAAACAAAGAAAAAAATTATTATAATTTCAATCTACATGTTACAATTCACCAGTTTATATTGTCTAAATTCTTGTTATTTGTTCACTATAATTGAAACAATTTAAAAATGATGATTTTGGTGGATTACACCCTCCATTCACATCACATATTGTAACATTCCCCTCCATTCCACGTGAGCCTTCTTGTGGCATGGTTGTGGGGAAAAGATTGACTTGGGTCAAATTCAAATGCATGCATAGGTCCCTTCCCCTTCAAGTTGTGAAGAAGGTTTTCCCTACTCGATAGATCCCCACCCACTACTATAGGGTAGGGTAGGATCAATCCCCTAAGTAGGGGGAATTATAACTATAGAAAAGGCCCTATAGATTGTAGGGTTGGATTGCAAGGGGATTGACTAAGGCCCTACTATAGAAGGGAGCCTCGAGGGTAAGCCCATATCCTTACTCCCAACCCCTATATTGGGATGTCGAGCCCTATATCCATAGTTGGGAGCCCTTCCCATTCTAGAGTAGGCCCCCCACTATAGATAAGGTAGAAAGGGGGGTTGAGGGGTGAGCGCATGAACACCCTCAAAGTGAGGGGTGGATTTGTGTTGGGTAGGTAGTACAAGCCCTTTAACTTCCTATGTGTTGCATGTGCAATGTTTGTGAAGCTGATGAAGCTTGATAGTATTACTATGCAAGCACCTATATCTCACCAACTAAACAAACCAAATGCCCCTAGTGGGAATGAAACTATCTATAGGGTTCTCTTGAACCCAAGCATACCCCCCTTATTGAATCAAATGTGTTAGGATTAAGGTGTCATCCACCTTGTAAATCCTAGGTCATGGTTCCAACATTCTTGGAAAGTGTCTCTAGGTGCTTAGGGTGTATTGGGAAAATATTTTGTAATATTAATTCTCACCATTGATTGTAATATATTCATACGGGGTGATGGGTCCACTAGTAATGGTAAAGGTGATTTGTAGACATAAATATTTAATATTGTTTTCCCCACATGTGGATTCCTAGAATGGGATAATAAATGATAAGGAAAAGGAAAAATTCAAGTGACTTTTGGTATTCTCCAAGTGGGAGCTTGGAATGAGGCAACAAGTGTCTCTTGGTATTCTATCATTTATTGCATTTAATGTAATGTTTATCTTCCATGTTTGGGTGCCCAAGTTGGAGGGAAAGTATTGGAGCCAAACTCGATTTCCTTTCACATTTTGAGGTGGTATATTCCAAGCTTTGGGGACATTTGGAATGAAGGGTCATCTTTGAGAGCCATGTTTAGGGCTTAAGATGCCTTCACAAGTCTATAAATTCAGCCTCTTGGATGTAGAAAATATGAGCAACAATTGAATGTAGAGTTCCTTTCTAGGAACAAGGATGGGTTGAGGCATAAGGAGGTTGTTCACTGGTACTTAGGTGCTGCCATGTTGGAGGAAAAGATGAGAGTGGAAGTGAATGTATTGTAATCTCATTCATTCGAAGATAATGCATACTCGACCTTTCTTCTTGGTGGAGTTCTTTCTCGCAAGGATTTCTCCACATAAATCTTGTGTTATGTGATGCTCTTAAGTTTCTGATTATGTCTCATTGTTGTTATCTTATGGTGATATTATTCTTTATATATTGTTGTTATAATTTCACATAAGGTAATGTTTATAAGCATGATATGTTGACTAATTTTTAGCATCATAAAGATGGATATTATCATGGTAATTCCATATTAAGGCAACTTAATTTTAAATTTGCATATAAGCTTAAAATTTTCAAGTTGTTGTAGTTCAAGCCTTTTATCTCATCCATTAAAGTCATATTTGGATAGAGATTTCATTTCCCAATAATTGTTATAAGAACCTGTTTATTTCTCATCATTTGGTATCAAAGATTAAGGTGACTTTGGTTTTGGGTATTCCTTCATTTTTTATTTCTTAACTTGGAAAGCTTGTGGGAATTTGTTAGAAGTAATTGAAGGTTGTTGGAAGGCTTGTGGGGCTGCAATGAATTTTCTTTGAGTTAACTTTTTTTTGCATATTTGTGAGATTGTAAGTCATTGATATTGTCAATGTGATCTATTTTTGGCATTGGAAGTGAGATGATTATGGATGTTTATGGAGTTAGTTATGTTTTGGTAACTTGGAGCTCTTGTTTGATAATATTGTGTATCCTCTTGTTTGGTGGTTTTGTTCCTTTGCCCTGTGGGCATGTGCAGTGAGAAGGTGTTTATGTTCAATGGGTAGAGATATCCTAATCACATGGAGAAACACCCTCAATTTGGACTACAAAATGGAGTGCTTATGTCAACAGGCCTCATGGTTTTATCCCTTGGTTACATGAAAGTACTAGAAGATAAGCCACTAACCTCTTTTTGAGTTGTGGAGCTGATATGTTTCATATGTTATAAGCTCCTAGAAAACTTAGTTTTTCCTATTGGGTTGTAGTTTACTCTTGATTTTAGTTGTGGGTTTGTAGATCTATGCTTATTCCATTATTCATATATCATTTTTGATGTGAATGTTTGGATGTTTAAATGGATTTCATATTTATAGAGATGGTTTTGCGTGTTTTACATGTTAACTAAAATAGACGGTATGTAGATCTATGATGGCACTATATTTAGGGTGTTCTAGATGAAGACAGTTACAAGATTGCATGGCTTCTTGGAGGGTTCTTATTGATCTATGGTTACTCCTATGTTGTTTTGTTTGGAAAATTATATTAACATTGATTATGGTGTTTGAGTCTTGAAAATCCACATGTTTTTCATGATATTAATGTGGGGTTGAATCGATTTTCAGTTATTTGAGATTGGAGCACTAATTATGCATTTCTCCTTTGAGATGTTGCATAGGTGTAGATCTTGTAAAATTATCTAATGTGGATTCTATTTGGTAGGCCATATTCTTGGTCTCCATTATTACATTAGTACACTTATTGTAGTGAGAGATGGTTATTGAGAGTACTTGATATAGTTCTTCATTTGAATCTTTAGTAGTAGCTTATGGTGCATGAGAAGATTTGTTCAATTTTAGAAGAGTGTTGGAAATGATATTGGTTATGATGCCATATATAACTCGGTATTACTTTCAGTGGGAGCTTTATGCAATTACATATGTAATGTGTTCTATCTTCTTTGTTTCATGATTTTTTTTCTAAGTTGTTGTTGTAGTATGTAGTGAGCCATGGATAATATTTTATTAGAATATGTATGGTGTTTTGCAATGGTTGTTGGTGTCATAAGGAGCTCTTGGATTTTTCCTTTAGATAGCAATGAGAGTTTAATGACATCTTTAGTTCTATTGACAAAGTATGTGTGAAAATTGTATATTCTTGGTTTGGAGATTATGGTTTGAATTTACCTTTTGGAAGCTCATGGTGTTGAGTTGTTTTATTGTGTTGGGGTCATGGAGGATCTTGAATTAGCATACGGTTATCACAATGCCTAGAGAGTTTGGTTACACAATTCAGTGGGAGCTTTGACAGTGATGTTGATTCATCATTTGATGATGGATGGTTATTTTCATGTGATCTCCTAGAAGGGGATGCTAGATCATTATGTCATGATATGTTCCTGATTATATAGTTCATATTTTGATAGTGGTATTGTTTGTTCTCATCGGTTTTGAGTATTAATCATTTGCTTGGAGCTTCATGATTTTGCAGGGTTGCATTTGAATAAGATGCATGGTTTATGGATTTCCATTGTTATCCTTGGTTTGGTCTTGAGCTATGGATCTAGTTCTAAGGACTCTTTTGGAGATGTACAAGAAATAGTTTGTGGCTTTGGTCATATTCCCTTTGTTGTGGGGATGTTTGGTTGTTTTGATCTACCTTTGGTATGAGAGGTTTGCATTTATTTCTGCCATGTTTTCATTTGGTTTGAATGTTAGATTTTGATATCCTTTCAGTATAGGAATGGTGAACACGATCTTACTTTACACAACTTGGTACATGTTAGTGTGGAACAAGGATATGGTTTCATTTATAGGTTCTCTCTTTGGTTATGGTATTCTTCTTATATGCTTGTATTCACATGGTTGAGTGTGAAGAACTTGGGAGAGCTATGGAGACTAGTGGTGAGAGAGATATTGCAACATATTTATTTACAATATTTGCATATCATTGTATGTTTCCTTGACACTATATAATAGAGGAGTTAGCCACATCCTCTATGTGAAGTACTATAGGTATAGTTGGTATGATTTTATCTATTTTCATATTTGACATTAGTCATGCAATGGGGGTTTCTAGATATATGTATGGTTATCCTCTTTGATATATTGGTTTGTTGGTTATTGGTGCAATGATGAGTTTGCATGTTTCATTGGTTTTGGATTTATGAGTTATGTAAGTTGTGGATTAGCTACCCACTTTCATTGATTGAGATTTTGGGTTGGTATGTTGATGGAATGAAGTTTTATCTATGATTTGTATACCCTAGTTTGATGTATGGTTAGCTTGGATGAATTTCATTTTTTTGTGGTTGTTATTCCAACTAGTATGAGTAAGAAAACTACTCAAAGCCTTTTTTATCATTTGAATGTGATTCTTATGTTCATGTAAAGATTGGTGTAGGATTTAGTGACAGTTGATATGTTTCACCTTGGCATGTTGGAGGATGTAAGGATTTTTTTCTTGATGGTGGTTATCATGGTTCCTTTTGAAGGTATCTTGTTGGAGCATAAGAGAATGGTGAAGATTCAGATGGTACATGTTTGGATAAGGGATGTTTTTTCTTTTCTTGTGATTCCTATGGGTGTATTTACAATATTGATGTCAAGTGGGAGAATGTTAGGATTAAGGTGCCATCCACCTTGTAAATCCTATGTAATGGTTCCAACATCCTTGGAAAGTGTCTCTAAGAACTTAAGGTGTATTGGGAAAATATTTTGTAATATTAATTCTCACCATTGATTCTAATATATTCATAAAGGGTGATGGGTCCACTAGCAACGGTAAAGGTGACTTGTGGACACAAATATTTAATAATGTTTTCCCCACATGTGGATGCCTAGAATGGATAATAAATGATAAGGAAAAGGACAAGTGCATGAATTTTTTTATTCTCCAAGTGGTAGCTTGGAATGATGCAACATGTCTCTTGATATTCCATCATTTATTACATTTAATGTAATGTTTATCTTCCATTTTTGTGTGCCCAAGTTGGAGGGAAAGTATTGGAGCCAAAATCAATGTCCTTTTTTATTTTGAGGTCATATTCCAAGGGTTGGGGATGTTTGGAATGAAATATCATCTTTGAGAGTCATGTTTGGGGCTTATGACACCTTCACAAGTCTATAAATTCAACCTCTTGGATGTAGAAAATATGAGCAACAGTTGAATGTAGAGTTTCTTTGTAGTAACAAGGATAGGTTGAGGCATAAGAAAGTTGTTCATAGGTGCATAGGTGCTACCATGTTCAAGGAAAAGATAAGAATGAAAGTGAATGTATTGTACTCTTATTTATTTGAAGATAATGCATCCTTGGCCTTTCTTCTTGGTGGACTTTTTTCTTGCAAGGGTTTTTCAACATAAATCTTATTTTATGTGATGCTCTTATTTTGTTGATTTATGCCTCATTATTGATATCTCATGGTGATGTTATTATTTATATATTGTTATAAGTTCACATTTAAGGTAGTATTTATAAGCATGTTATGTTGGCTGATTTTAGCATCATAAAGAAGATGGATCTAATTATGGTAATTCCATATTAAGGAAATTTAATTTTTAGATTTGCATGTAAGTTTTAGGTTTTCATGTTGATGTAGTCCAAGAATTTTATCTCACCCATTGAATTCATACTTGGATAGAGATTTAATTTCCCAAGAATTGTTATATGAACCTATTTATTTATCATCAAAAGGGGCCCTAGGTGGGTGGGACTTATAGTTATAGAAAGGGGACTACCTATCTATCTAAATATAGAGGGAGAGGAGGGGAGGGTCTATCTTAAGTTAGAGGGTGAAGGTGGTGGGCCTTGATAGTACTTGTGAAATTTTTTGCCTCATAGTACTTTTAGGTTCTTTTGATATTTGGTAAAAGGTCAATTTATAGGGGCTTCTATGAATGTTCATTAGGGTTTTCTGCAAAAAATCTAACCTTGACAACACCACTACACTTTTGTTCTATTTTTTTTGTTGATTACCTGCTCCTATTATTGGGTCCTTTAATTTATAATTTGATGGCCTTTGTTTCGTGCTTTTATCGACCCCTTTTCCTAGAGTGCTAGAAACACCCATTACCATCATATGCTTTGAAAATCCTTTTAAAGTATTGTTCTTTTCCTATTCCCACTAGACATGTGGCATCATTTTGCATAGATTCTTTGATTCACAGGAGCATATCATGTTGTTATCTTCTTCTCACAAGCCTGTGAAATGCTCTTTTATTCTCCAATGTAATCGATGTGCATGGGTTAGGAGCCAATCAAATATTATGTTTTCTTTTCACATAAGAATATTAATTCTTCTAGTGAGTCATTTTTCATTATGTTCCAAGGTCAAGGCTTCCCTAGTGACATAAGTTGTTCTTGTATGTACATGCTCTAAATATATTTTCACCCAAAGAGGAGCTTGCTAAGGGTCCCACCTTTGTCCTACTCAGTGCCAAGTGTCGGCTTATGGTTAAGTCACACTAATTGTATGCTTCACATGGTCTCTCATTTTAGAGAATTCCTCTCTCTAAATGAGTGAAAATGTACATTTGTTTTGTGCCATAAGTGTAACTAATTCATTTTCACACAACCTTTAACCTTCACAAAGAAAATATAGCCTGAGCTTGTCTTCCCTTGAATTCCTAAAATCATGCCACATGTCATGCTTGGTTCATTTTTTAGTGTTTCATAAAGGAAAAACTATTAGGGAAGCCTCAAATCTATTATGTTTGTTCTCACGAGTCCCCGAAATTGTGACATGTGTCTTAGAGCTATACGAAGAAGAGGATTTTACTTTTGCAAAATAGATTTCAAATTCCCGCAATCACCATTGATCTTAGAAAATCAATGGTCCATTTTTAAAACTGAAGACCGACTGCCACTGGTCATGTGTTTGATCATGTGAGACATGTTGAAAATGAAGGTAATTATGTAGCTTAAAAAATGTAAAACTATGAGATTGTAGATCTAATTAAGTGTTCTTTGTTAACAATTCTTTGTGTATGATTATCTATTTAGATCAATTTTACCAATTGTAGAAAGAGAAAAAATATTGTAGAAGAATGAGACAAGAAGATAGAAGTGACATAGCATATACATGGAGAAACCCTTTCGAGAAAAAAATCCACCACCAGAATCAATAGTGGTTGTATTATTTAACCTTAGAACAAGATTACAATAACACTGTATCAATCCTTTGCTTGATATGCATATTTTTCCTTCAACAATTCTTCTTCATAACCTGCAATAAAATCTGATTAAACTCTCTACAACTTGCTGTAATTAATAGACAATAATGAGCCTTGAAAACTCGAAAGAGTTGTCAATTACAAAGCACAAAGATTCCTCTAAAAAACCTATGCCTATTCTTTGCAAGTAGAGTTTCAATGTGTAACAAGAAGTCAAATCCAATATCTCCTCAATTTAGGCACCCCAAACTAAACTCCTAACTGATCATTGGTCAAGAAACATCTTCCAAGCTTCTCCTCAAAGTTGGCACCCAAGAATGGGCCCACTTAACTCAGCCTTGTAAATATATTCTCATGCATAAGATGTTAACTCCAAGATGCCAACTTGGGTGCCCAAGGTGGGTCCAAGTCAATCTTTGTTAACTGAAACATATCTCTCCATCAATTCATGCAAACAATATGCATGATTGATCATCCCCACTTAATTGAATTTTTCCACCTGTTATCTGTCATACAACTCAAGCCATTGGCATGCAGCTCAAGTCAACTGAAGCCAACTAGCATTCAACTGAAACTAGCTACATGCAACTGAAGATAATTGAACCATAACTTGAATTGAACTAAACTAAACTAAACTTAAACTAAACTAAACTAAACTAAACTGATATTGAACTGAACTAAACTAAACTCCACTCATGTAAATGTTAATCCCTAACTTCTAGGATCTTTACATGCATTACTGAAGTGTTATGTTTTATCCAAATAGTTAACTTAACTCAAGGTGGGTTCCACCTTCCATGTGGGCACCCCATGTGCTCCTATTTTGTAGGAGCTCTTCTTGGGCATCCCCACATGTTCCTATCATTTAGAATTAATTACAAATGTCAATTTACATGTTCATTTCATTCAAATGTAATCTCTTTCTAATCCTAGTGTTGGGGAACACTTTCCAAGGACTTAGGAGATACATGAAATAATGTTTAGGATTGCAATTAAATGGCATCCTATTCCCAACATTCCCCCACTTGACATTATACATTGCAAAATTATTATAAACAAGGAATCATTATTATAAATCAAGTACAGGACTCAAGGCCAATGGCCTTCCTACACCAAGAGAACTTATCTATAGGAACTGGTTTCATAAGATAATCTGCAACATTGATTAAAGTGTCAACTTTTTCAATCAATACCTTCCCACTCTCAACCATTTCTCACACAAAGTGATATTGAACATCAACATGCTTAGTGCGAGCATGATACATAGGATTTTTGCTAAACAAATAGCACTCTGACTATCACATTCAAGTTTAATTTTCTTGCAATTAAAACCAATACCTTTCCCAAGTCTCTGTAACCAAACAGCCTCTTTAGAGGCATGCAAAACCACCAAGTGTGTTGAACTCACGTCTGACCAAGGTGTAGGATCCTCAAACTTCCTGCTGAAATCTCATCAAGAGTAACCATGTCAAGACATGTCTCTAACCATAAGAGATCTCAAGCCTCACCTATTTATCCAAGCATCCATGAGGACCTGTAACCAACCAATCCATGCCAAACTCCAAATGCAACATAGCACTATCATGAAGTAATCAATCAAATGATTAATGTACCCAATACATTAGAGAACTACTACAATCAATATCAAGGCTCCAATCATGAATTAAAAACATAAACATGAAATCTATGATCTAACCATCTCCTCCAAGGAGATCACATGCATCATAACATACATAAACATCCTAGTCTCAAGAGAACAAGTACCATGCCAAACTCTAAATGCAACAAGAGTAAACCATGACATAATAGCAACCACTTTAAACCAGGAAAACATATCCCCAATCACATGAAGATAACCATACCAATGATGCATCCAAGTCACTACCAATAACTCCCACTAAACCGTGGTATGAGCTATACATGGCATCATGACTACCATCCTCTTCATGAAGATCACTCTAAAAAATCAAGCAAAGAGTCATTACTCAAATTTTTACATGAAATGATCAATGCATCATTACCGTCATCCGAGGATTCCTCTGTAGAAGAATCATAACTCTTTTTCTTGTTCTTACAATTCTTCTTGACATGTCTCGATTTCCCAAAGTTCCAACACTTTACCTTACTCTTACTAGGGGTTTTAAACCGTCCTTTGGACTTACCCTTTCCTTCCTTGTCTCCCTTAGATTCCTTTTTCTCAGGCCTACCTCTTACAAACAAGGCATCTTGGGATCCCATTTTAGACTTCCTCCTCATCTCATCTAATAGGAGAGTAGGAATTATATTATCCATCTTAGGATCTGCACCACTACCACTAATAGCAACAATTATATTTTCCCAAGATTCTGGTAAAGAAAAAAGTAACAAAATACATTTATCTTCATCTTCTAGATTTACATCTATAGATGCTAACTGACTTAGAATCAAATTAAAAGCATTTAAATGATGTGCAACAAAATCACCATCTTTCATCTTTAAAGAATATAAATGTCTTTTTAGATACAACTTATTAGTAAGACTTTTGGTTTGATAGATATCACCTATCCTCTTCCACAGTTTATATGTGCTAGTCTCATTTGAAACATTCAAGAGAACAACATCAGAAAGACATAATCTTATGGTCCCTTTTTTCTTATTCTCAAGCTTAGCCCAATCCTCATCTGACATCGTTGTAGGTGACTTTGTCTCATTACAAACAACTAACCACTGATCTCTCTCTTCAAGGAGATCCTCCATTTTTAGTCTACACATCTCATAACTAGATCCATTGAATCTTTCAATATCTAAACAAGAAGTAGAGCTCATTGTAACACACTTATTTTACAAATCAACAATAAAAAAATAGTAAAAGCTCCCACTAAAGCCAAAAAACCTTCAAAATTTTAAGAGAAAGGCATCCCAAACTCTACCCAACCGTTAGCTCTGATACCAAATGTTGAAAATGGAGGTAATTTTGTAGCTTAAAACTTGTAAAACTATGAGATTGTAGATCTAATTAAGTGTTCTTTGTTAACAATTCTTTGTGTATGATTATCTATTTATATCAATTTTACCAATTGTAGAAAGAGACATAAGATTGTAGAAGAATGAGACAAGAAGATAGAAGTGACACGACATATATGTGGAGAAACCCTTTTGGGAAAAAAACTCCACCACCAGAGTCAATAGTGCTTGTATTATTTAACCTTAGAACAAGATTACAATAGCACTGTATCAATCCTTTGCTTGATATGCTTCTTTTTCCTTTAACAATTCTTCTTCACAACCTGCAATAAACTCTGATTAAACTCTCTTCAACTTGCTACAATTAATAGACAATATTGAGCCTTGAAAACTCCAAAGAGTTGTCAATTACAAAGCACAAAGCTTCCTCTCAAAAACCTACACCTATTCTTTGCAAGTAGAGTTTCAATGTGTAACAAGAAGTTAAATCCAATGTCTCCTCAATTTAGGCGCCCCAAACTGAACTCCTAATTGATTGTTGGTCAAGAAAATATCTTCCAAGCTTCTCCTCAAAGTTGGAGCCCAAGAATGGGCCCACTTAACTCATCCTTGTAAATATCTTCTCATACAAAAGGTGTTCTCCAAGATGCCAACTTGGGTGCCCAAGATGGGTCTAAGTCAATCTTTGTTAACTGAAACATATCTCTCCATCAATTCATGCAAACAATATGCATGATTGATTACCCTCACTTAATTGAATGTGTCCACCTATTATCTATCATGTAACTCAATTCATTAGCATGCAACTCAAGTCAACTGAAGTCAACTAGCATTCAACTAAAACTAACTACATGCAACTGAAGATAACTAAACCATAACTAAACTGAATTGAACTAAATTGAATTGATACTGAACTGAACTAAACTAAACTAAACTAAACTGAATTGAACTGAACTTCAGTCATGTAAATGTCAATCCCTAACTTCTAGGATCTTTACATGTATTACTGAAGTGTTATGTTTTCTCCAAACAATTAACTTAACTCAAGGTGGGTTACACCTTCCATGTGGGTGCCCCATGTGCTCCTATTTTGTAGGAGCTCTTCTTGGGTGTCCCCACATGTTCCTATCATTTAGAATTAATTACAAATGTCAATTTACATGTTCATTTCATTCAAATGTAATCTATTTCTAATCCTAGTGTTGGGGAACACTTTCCAAGGACTTAGGAGATACATGAAATAATGTTTAGGATTACAATTAAATGGCATACTATTCCCAACAAGACATTGATGGTGGATTTGATCCATATCTACCCAATTTTTTATGTAAATTAGATTAATTACATATTTTTGAATCATTCAAGGCATGAAGTAAAGATTGTAGAGTGAAATTTTTGTACATTTCTAGACGAACTAGGGTTTTCAATGATAATTCTAAGGTTTGCAACAAATTTCAAAGTGATAAGTAATTTCAAGCCCCTATCAGTGCTTTCTAGAATAGGAAAAGATTGTATTTCCAAATTGATAATTCAATTAGGGTTTTAAAAGAAATGAATTTTAATTTTTTTAAAGAAATATTTGTTGAAGTTTTAAAATTCTAAAACACTAGTTTACATACCCTAGTACCCAATTACATTAGTCATAGCTAGAACTTCAAGAGGAATTGAAAGGGGTTTGAATGATGATATTATGGATTATTTACCAGGGTCTACAAAGAGACCTAGGGTTGGTCAAGGATATAATTTTTTTCAAACATAATTATGGACAAAAATGATTGTTGTAGGGATGTCATAATCCCTATTCATAGCTACACACTATTCAAATATTGTTACAAGAAGTGCTTTGTAGATAGAACAATTTGTAATATCTAAAAATGGGATTACTTGAAGGTTATTATGCCCTAATTTCTTTATAAACGTTGACCTAATTAGAGCTATAGTTAGGGCATATGATCCCAACACTAGGGGTATTATTAATAGCAAGGATGTCACTCTACTAACTTTGGAAAAAGATTATATTTGTTATTTTTTTTAATTTGGACATGAATGCTCAACTAACTGCCAATTGATTTAGGGGCATTGAAAAGAGAATATTAGAGGCTAAGAGATAGCTATAGGGTGAAATGGTTTTTGAGCTAGAAATTCAAAGGTTTACTAGTGGTGATATTGAACCATTTAATTATGATATCTTTGAGGATTACTTCCATAAAACACATTTTTCCTTATTTCAAGTATTGGGTATTGATTGCAAGACTCAAATTCTAGTAAACTTGATGGTGTTGGCAGTTGACATCCATAGTAGAGATGTTAATAGGTTGTATGACTATACAAGATATATTGTAGGAGAAATTCACAAGGCTTTGAGTTCCCTTAGCAAGGATTCCAACATTGTCCATTTTAAATGGTATTCATTATTGTGCCATATTTTACTTTATGTTTGAAGTAAAATATGGGCATCTCAGATAAAAATAAGAGCCTTTAATGAGAAAGGATTCATGCTCCCTGTTGAAGAGTGGATACATATTTGGGACAACAACTACAAGTCTACAAAATATTATATCTTTGAGAAATACTTTGATAGAGGTGTCCTTAGAAATGTGGGACAAGTTATTGATTGGGGATTGATAGATGAAGTTAGAAGATTCCTGAGACCCAGAGAGCTTCAACCTAAGCTAGGGTTTGATCATAATTGGGGAGATTGGTTTTTCTATTCAGATTCAATAGTCATTAGGGTTTATAGTTCACTAGTGGCTCCCCACATCCTTCCTAAAATATTTCCAAATAGAATTGCATATATGGAGATCATGTGGCAACTAAATGAGGCAGATAACACTCATTTCATAAACTATAAGAAACATGCAATTCTCCCCTCCACTCTTATATTTTTAGAATTTATGGTGACATCTAGAGAAGGGTTGGAATTTCTTCTGAACAAGTTGTTTCCCTACAAAATGAGGGTTGATAAAATTAAAAAGAATGATCTTAAGCACTTCATTCACAATATAAGGAAAAAATATAAGCCTACAACCTCTGTGTATGAATATGATCCTATTGAGGATCTTATCAGGAATTTCTCATCTACTAAGGAGCCAACAAAAAGAAGGGAAAAGTGGGTTAAAATACAAATGGCCAAGGAGAGAAGAAAAGGGGTAGACCCTTCTTACAAGGGAGAATACACAAAAATCTAGGATCCAATCCTAAGAATAATGAATATGCTTGATAACAAAACCAATCTGCTAGAAAATGTACTATTGAAAATTCCACAAAGAGATGAGTTTGGTCTCTCATCATCCCAAGCAGTAGAACAATAGGTCCCAAAAAATGTCACACCTTTACAATAGGTGGCTCCAACAATAGGATATTTGGTGGATTATCCTATTTCCCTTGATGAATTCCCAAAGGATTCTAGTTTGGTTAAGGTAATGTGTTCCCCTCCAAGAGTTGTAGTTAAAAGACCATCCACTAAAAGGATTTTGATTAGTTTTGAGATTGGGGACCAAGTTATTGATAATGTGAGAACACTTTCTTTCTCTAAATTCATGATGGATGACCAATTCATTTCCACCAAGGGATTTACAAATTTTATCCTTAATATTAAAGGTGAGGAGTTGCATCAAATATTTGATGACTAAAATCTCACTGAGGAAAAGAGAAAGGAGGTCATTTCTGAATTTTGGGAGAAAGTAAATACAAAGATGGTAGGTATGACACCCGAAAAGAGCAAGGAACTTGTCAAGAAGGGTGGATGCCTACTATTTCCAGATCGGGATGTATTATCTGTAATTTCATTTGATAAAATTAGGAGGCAAGAGGGAAATAACCTAGTGTTAGCATCATAAGAGTAGGTAGATGCCCTTTATTTTGGCTCAAGGTTCAACCCTAGGCATGAAACACTAGCCATTTGGTCAATATTTCTTGAGATAAACAAGCCTAAGGTTATTGAAGACACAAGTGGATTGAATGGAAAATTAATTGTCAAAAGGATGGGTGACACAAGTTCCTTGCAAGTTGCAACATTAACTATGAATACAACCATATTCACAAAAGCTAGAGTCAAAAAGTTAGAAGAAGATTTGATTAAGGTTATTGACCAAAATTTAAAGTTGTAGGAGTAGTTGAATTTTTATGGATTTCTACCACCTCCTTAGTTAGGAGTTAACAAAAAGGATGACCAAGAAAAGGTAGCCTTGAATGTGGAAAAAAGTCAATTGAACATGGAATTGAGTGATTAGAAAAACGCAAAAGAGAAAGAAAAGAAGGATAAAAAATAAAATCTCTTAGAGATGGTTGACGACATTGTGTTCTGAGCCATCTAAAGGATACATGGAATAAGTATAATGAAGTTAGATATGTCCATATCATTCATATTTCCTTAAAGAATAGATTTTAGGGTATTATTGATACTTGGAGTCCAAGGAGGCAAGTAATTGAAAATATGATGGTAATAATTTTTGACTTATATGCTCCACTAGAGTTAGAAATTATCTTTTATGTTTTAGAAGCCATTGAGGATAACATGTTTATACATCAAATTTTTTCTTTGAGCCATGGGTAATATTTTTAGAATATTTTGATGATCTCAAGTATGGTCTCATGCCTAATGTCATAAATAAGGATGGTAAAATAAAGGAATATAAAGTATGGATGACTAAATTTAGAAATGTCTTACCCCCCATCTTAATCTCTATTATTGTAGATGGTACTCTAGATGCAAACAAGATGAGGGTTGCTTTAGAAAAATTGTTAAAATTTGAGGCGAGTTTAGAAATGTTTATTAAGGATGCAAAGAAGTGGATGAGGGGGGATATTCTAATCATTTGCTTCATATTAGATGAATTTTGGCACATCCTTGGCCTTGAAAAGATGTTTTTGCAATGTGGATGGAAAGATACATCTAAAAGAGTGCATGAGTCTTCTCCTTCTTGTTTCATCATGTTCATTAGAAAATATCTCCTCATGCGGTTTCTAACTGTTTTGTTCTCTAGTGGTACATCTTTTGTCTCTTGCTAGTTGGTTGTTGCCATTTTTGTTTGATCCTAGGATAAGATTGTCAAATAAAAATGTGAGATTTGTCCATGACCTGAATCTTGTTGCTCCCTTGTCTCTACAAAAGGGAATTTAAGTCTATTTTCATAGAATCTTGGATTTTTGTAAATAAAGAGTCTATGTTCTAAGTTTGTATTTGCTCATTCTAGGTTTCCAAGGAAGAATTGTGAATGTAATTGTTAATTTTGTATAACAGTACTAGCTCTGAATATATGGCCATATTGTGATAATTTCACAATAAATTGTATACTTCATTTCACTTATGAATACAAATTGATCAAGGATTATTTTTATTCATTGTTGCAAGTTTTCTGCAAATGAATTTTTCTTCTATAGCTTCTATTCAAGTAGTAGATTAAATTGTTGTATTAAAAATATCAAGGGTTTTGAATGTATACAAGGATTGTTAAGAAGAGTTGTAGATTTTGAAAGATATCATTGTAAGGCATTGATATACAAGATTTCATAGGTTTTGGTCAAAATCTATTATTCAAGATCTAATTGAATTATCTTTGACCTCATGGCCTAGGTTTAAGGCACCATTCTAAACATAAGTTTTTCTTACATATCCATGGTCATCAAATTTAAAAATCGCATTTCCCTTACTGTTGTAATTTATTTATTAACATTATTTTATGTTCTCAAAGCCAACAATGCATAAATCCTCCAAGAATCTAGCTTGTTAAGTGAGTTTCATTTGTAATTATTGGTCTATATTGAGAGAACATATCTATTGTAACGATATCTTGCTACGAATTATATGTAATTCACTTAGATATTGTAAAGGACCACCCTCCTAGGTTTTATAGAGTCTAAAGTGCAAAGGAGAAAAGTTTATAATTTATCTCCTATTCATTGGCTAACCCCTTGAAGTATTTGACCATAAGAATTGGCTATTCTTTAGATTACTTCAAGAACCAACTCGAAATCATAAAAAAAATCAACAGATTGGTGACTCTACTAGGGACAATGCATGCATGTTTCAATCTAGTGAATTATTTGTGTGAATTTCCTTCCATTGTATAAGTATTGTTTTTTATTATAGGTAAAAAAAGTTTTGAAGGGACCTTGAACCACTTTAAAAAAAGGACCGTTGCTTTTAATAGATAGTAAAAAACAAAACGATCAGCCAACCAACAACAAAACAACCAAAAAAGGGACATAAACCAAAAAAGACTACAAATTCTTCAAAATAGCAACAACTTCCAAATCACTGTCAATAATATTTTGGTGCATATTCATAACCTCAGTGACCTCCTTAGTGGAGATCCCAACATTCATCTTGATTTTGTTACGAGTCTTAGTACAAGGACCCTTCTCACTAACCCATTTTTTTTTAACACTAGGGAGATCAACCACATCATCCACAACTTCTTTCACACTAGGCACTTCCCCCATCCACTGCTTAGCTTTCTCATTCATGAAACACAACCCCTTAGCTTTATTACAAATTTTAGTCTTACTAATGTTAACAACCTTTTCCATCTTCTCATAGGCACAATCCATTTTATCTTCCAAAACTGCAATTCTAAGTTCAAAGGATTTTTTCATCTTCAACATCTCATTAGTAAAAATTTTCATTGCACCAACTAACTGATTAACTTGGATATGGACAAAAGGCTCCTTCAGAGAAGAGAAATCCCCCACATTATTTACCAGAGATTGTTCACATTAGTGAGGTTTAGTGCATTGAAATCCCACTTAAAAATCCTAAAGAGAATTAAGGATCCATCTTTCACCATACCAAGCACATTGGGAAAGTCCTCCCTATTACAATTGAAGACATCCTTGTTATCCACCCAATCCTCCAGAGAATCCCTACTGAAATTTTCATTCCCAAGAACATCCTTCCCTTTTTGACCATCACTAGGAACCTTAATTTTGTGCATGGTCCTCTCAATCTTAGCAACCAAATTCCTACCCTACTCCTGGTCCTCATTCTACAAACCACCATTAGCCTATAGAAGTCCAACATTAGTAAAAAAACCAGTACTAACAGTCTCCTGGTTTAGGCACACTTTCTGCTTAGTCTTCTTTCGAGAGCTCCCATCCTTCAAACCCACCTTCCTCTTTATCTCAGTCATAGGGGAATCCCCAATCTTATCCCCCACAACATTTTCCATCACTTTCTTCTTACTCGAGGAGTCACCCTTAAATTTCTTACCACCCAAAGAATTTCCAAGATTGCCTTTCTAAATTTCAATGGGGTGATCAAAATCTTCTGCATCTTCACTATCCATAACATACTCTTAAGAATTAGGGGTTTTGGAAAATTTCCCCTTCTTATTTCTCTTACCCTTAAAGGAAGTAGGAGGCTCTGAATATACCTCCATGGAGGCTTCTAAACTAGGAACATACTCCTCATCAACGAACCCAAATTCAAACCCAGTGTCATACTTCAAATCATGCTTCTTTTGTCAGCCTTTAGAAATCTTCTTAGGTTGATCAAGAATAGTATAATACTTAGCATACTTTGAGATTAAGAGGATTAAACCCTCATGGAGTATAGGGTTCTTGGGATTTCATTTATGGCCTCTTATACCATTCTCCAGGGAAACAAGCAAATAAAAAGAAAAGGAAAACTTTTTCCTATGCTTGAAGTGATTAAGAAAAACAAAATGCTACCTAGAAAGAATAAAAAACTCCCATCAAGCATAAAATACCTCATTATTTCTTCAACCACATTACCCCATATTTCCTTGATAGAGCTGCAAAGATAACCCCCACATTTTGTCTTCTCTAATTGTTTCCTTTCATCATCCTTGCAGGAAATTTCCATGGTACCACTCAAATCTTTCTTATCCCTATAGAATTTCCTTCCCTCAGTGGTCATACCCATAATCTCAGTAATGAATTCTTTAGTTATGTTAAACTCCATCCCACAAAGCTTCAAAACTCTATTCTGTCAACCCTCAACAAAAATATATGCCTTAGGGTCCTGCCCATGGAGTCTTTCCATGTAGGGAGTAACACCCATATCATGCAACAAATCCCAAACCTTCTTGTTGCTCTTAGAAGAGTCACACGTTATCAATTCAGCTCAATTCCGTTCACCACCCATGATAGCAACACATAGAAACCACAAATAGCTTGAAAGATTTGCTGAGAAATAAGAGAAGCCTCGAGAAGGTGATAGATTTACAACCACCCACAAATTGTGTGGGAAAGATGAAGTGATAGGAATAAATTATTAACCTTGAATGCAGATCCTTACAGACATTAGTCACATCAAAAAATCGCAAGGAGAAGCCTCTATGAAGATCACACTTGAATTTGATATACCACATAATAATTCGCATGCAATATAACCAAATAATGATAGGAACCCCTACCTCAGCCCATATATAAATAACGATTATAATTGAAAGGAATTTGATGGGGAGGTGATCATTCCCTTCCTAAACCATATGTTCATTAACCCCATAGTTAGAAAATATATCCGCAAGAAAATTTCCCTCTCTATAAATATGGGAAATGAAACATTGATCAAAGGAACTCAAGATATCCAAGGAATCTAGAATAAGAGATTCAACCATCCATGATGGAGGGGTAGACTTCTTTAGGTTATTTATAACATTTAGGGAGTCACCCTCAATCCAAACCTTCTTAAAACCTTTAGACTGAGCCCATCTTCAGACCATGATAAGCAGCTGAAGCTTTTGCAAAGTGGTTTGTATGGGTTCCCAAAGGGAGCGCCATTGCGAAAACAAACCTACCATTAGAATCTCTCAACACTCCCCCACAACCAGAAGGGCCCAAATTACATTTAGCGGCTCCATCAAAATTGACTTTCACCCAACCAATAGGAGGAACTTTCCAAACAATATCTTTCTTAGAAGCCTTACCTTTTTTCAAATGAAGAGAAATATCACAAGGTAGGTTCCAATTCAATGAGACACATGCATCACCAAGAAACACAACAATATTAGGGCCAATATGAAAAGACACTTCAGACAAAAAGTTCTCTTTGATAGCAACAAAAATCTTGTAAGCAAGCCTGATAGAAGGAAGGAAATTATCCCTAAAGATTTTTTTATTTCTTTCCAACCAAATTCCCCATGTGAGATGAGGGAGAGTAAGAGACCAAAGGGAAACTAGAGTAGGATTAGAAGAAGGTCCCACCCATTGAGACCACAAATCCCCAATAGAAGACTGGAAAACCTAGCTCAAATTCTAGAGAGAAAGCACATGTTCCCAAACATTCCTTACATACCTACAGCCAATCAAAATATGATACAAATCCTCTATAGCTTCTTCACACATAAAACATCTATTAGGTATCATAAAACCTCTCTTCAAAATATTATCAATAGTAAGCACTTGTTTTAGAAGAATAACCAAAAGAATAAATTCACTTTAGGTATCAACTTAGGAAACCAAAGAGAGGCCAAAAAAGGGACATGGCCAATAAAAGAAAATTGGAGGGAAAAATCCATTGAGACATAAAATTTTCCATTAGACAAGAAATTCCATGCCACCTTATCGATTGAGGAAAAGGAGGGATATGAACAAAAGATAAGGATTTAAAAAGAACTTCCAAACCTAGGTTAAACCCATGCAACCTTTTCCATGAGTCAACATCAATGTAATAAAAAAAAGTCTACCAAATTGACGAATACAAAGATCCATCTAAGGAAGAGCCCAAGGCTTATCTTTGAGTGGACCATTCCCAAACTACCAGTCATCATCAATGTAATAAAAAAAAGTCTACCAAATTGACTAATACAAAGATCCATCTAAGGAAGAGCCCAAGGCTTATCTTTGAGTGGACCATTCCCAAACTACTAGTCATCCCAAAAGAGAATCCTTTTGTCATTCCCCATTTGCCACCTAAAGCCCTTAGAAACAATATTCCTAGAATTCACCATAAAGTTCCAAAGGGCCAGAATAGAAGGAGGGCAAAAACAACTAGCAAGGAGATCCTTGATATGATCCACTCCTCAAAGATATTTACTAGTGATAATTCAAGACCATTCACTATTGTTGGAGATAAGGTTCTACAATTGCTTAGCGAGTAAAGCTAGGTTGAATTCTCTGATTTTACAAATGCCTACGCCACCCACCTTCTTAGGCTTGCAAATATCATCCCAAGAAACCAAATGCAACCTTTTCTTCTCTTCAACCCTTGACCAAAGGAAAATCTTCTAAATACTTTCAATCTTATCCAAAAACTTCCATGACATATGAAAGAAACTGAGGGCATAAATCGAGAGATTTTGAAAAGTTGACTTAATCAATTGAACTTTCCTAGCTTGAGTCAACAAAGCACCTTTCCAACTAGCCAACTTAGAGTTAAACTTATCAACTAGACCGCACTAGAAGGAATCAAGGACAAAATTAGAACACAACAAAAGGCCCGAATAAGGTGAAAACAATTCCCCAATATGACATTGCAAGATCTGCTCAATTATGTGCTGCCAATACTCAGGAGTATTAGGAAAAAACATAGTACTCTTGGGAAAACTAATCTTTTTCCTAGAAGTCACTTCGTATTTTTGCAGAATAAGTCTAATAGCTTTGGATTCTTTAATGGAGGACTCACCAAGAATAAGGGTGTCATCCACAAACTGTTGATGGGAACATATATGATTTCGAGAAGAAGGAGAAAGCCCCAAAAACTTACCAATATTAATAAAAATTTTAATTAATCTTCCAAGAGACTCAACCATTATAATAAAGAGAAAGGGAGAGATGGGATCTCCTTGTCTCAAACCCCTTGAAAAATAGAAAAGAGGAGAAGGATAACCATTAACAACCTGGACATAAAATTTCAGAGTAGAGATTAACTGTGAGACCAAAAAAAACAACTTTTCCTTGAAGCCAATGGCTTTCAAGACCTCAAGGAAACCCCAATCAACTCTATCATAGGCTTTGAGAAGATCCAACTTCAAAAGAAAACCCACATGTTTACTAACCGATAAGGAATTGATATGTAAGAACCAAATCAATGATTTTCCTTCCAAGCACAAAACCATTTTGTTGGATTAAAATAATTTGAGGGATGACCTTCTGTAATCTAACTACAAACGCTTTAGAAAAGATCTTATAGATGGAATTACACAAGCTTATAGGGAAAAACTCATCAAAATAGGAGGCCCCTAGCTTCTTCGAAACCAAAGCAATAAAGGAGTATAATTCCTTTAAAAGATTGCAACTGCCAAAGAATTATTTAGTAGCATCTACAACAACATTTGCCACAATTTCCCAAAAAGATTGGAAGAACATAGGGAAACCATCAAGACCAGGTGCCTTATTACCTTCAAACGAGAAAACCACACTCTTAATCTTGTCATTTGAAGAAATACGAATTAACTGCCGATTGAGGTCATTAGAAATGACATGGGAAATATCCATAAGAAGATCATCTCGACAAGTAGAGTCCAACACACCATCCACAAATTTATTTAAAAATCAGAGAAAAAATAAGTTGCCTACATTAAATCCTCATCCTTATCCAACACTTGATTTTTGAACCTTATAGAATTAATGCAGTTGGAGGAGCGATGCTTCAATATGGAGAGATGAAAAACTTGGTATTCTTGTCCGCACTCTTTAACCACATGATTCTAGACCTTTTTTTTTGAAATTCCTCCTCCTTAGCCACAATAATATGCAACCTAGACAAAATAACATTCTCACGTTGAATAAGCCCTTGATCATAGCCAAACACTTGAATGGATTTATAAACAGTGAGAAGCTCCTCTTTAATAGAATCCTTATCAACAAAAAAAATGACCAAAGGATGATCTATTCCACCTTATATCATTGTTTTTAACATTGGCCAATTTCTTAGCAGAACCATCCACCCGAATATCCCATCAAGAATGAATCCTATCTTTAAGATCAGGATGTCAGGTCCACATTTTTTCAAACCTAAAAGGAAATTGTTTCCTTCTCCCCCAACAAGTCCACCAAAAGAGAGAGGAAAATGGTTAGACCCCAACCTAGTCAGGGTCGAAAGAGAAAATGAATAAGAAAGAAGCCAATCAGGTGAAAGAAGAGCCCGATCAAGATTTACCTAAATCAGAGCTTCACCCACATGCTGATTAGACCAAGTATAAGATGCCCCTTTAAGATCCAAGTCTAATAGGGCATTATTATTAATAAGGTTCATGAGATCAAACTTGCTCTCATCCACAATCTAAGACACACCCATTTTCTTAGAATCATGCAAGGGGGTATTGAAGTCCCCCATTACCAACCAATTAGAAATAGGATGGTGAGATTTAAAAGAGCGGAGATTTTCCCAAAATTTCTTTCTGGCACTCTTACTATTAGGTGCATAGATGTTAGAAAGATTCCAAGAGAACTTATCATGAACATTGATGAAAGAAGTCGCCACATGATTACAATCTTCAAACAAAGCCAAACCCTGAATCAACTTCAAATTCTAAAAGGTAACAATACCACCAGACACCCCAACCACCTCAAAGCAATGCATCCCACAGTATTTAAAGAGCTTGTTCTTGATTTTACTTAGCTTATTCGACTCCATTTTAGTTTCTTGAATTAGAATAATATCAAGTTTATGATCCCTTAGCAGATTCGAAAGGAGATCATGTTGGTGAGGGTGATTTAACCATCGCATATTCCAAGAAATAATCTTCATGAGAACTTGAGGGGGGTGCTCTTGGAGCATATCTCTAGTAAAGTCATCTAGGTACCATCAACAATATCTATTATGCTTTCCTTATCCCTAGAAACCTAGGAAGAGGGGCAACCCTTACCCCTTGGCTTCAAACCACAATCAGATCTTTGTCTATTTTTGGTAGACACTCCTAGAGGAGGAGAGTGTTTCTTTCTATTTCTACCTTTCACCGAAATGAAGGGAGGATCATTTGTGTCAACACTATCCTTTAGAGGAGGTTTTCCAATCCCACAATCATATGACCCTTCAAACATAGATATAATCCTTAACATCAGGGGGTGCATTCAAATCGCTATTTTCCTAGGGTACCAAAGGTGAAGAGACCTTTTCTTCCACAAAAAGGTTTGGAACTTCCATCTCCCTAACAGGAGAGGACACACTAGTCATCACTACACCACTCCTCTCCTCCTCACCCCCCTTAGGGCCTAGTGGATTCAAATCATTTGAAGGGGCTTCAACCAACTCTTGAGCCACTGTATTCACATTATCAACTAGATCTTTCACCAAAGATGTATCCACATGCTCAATTTATGAGATACGGGTTCAAAAATTTCCATAATAGCCTTAGGGACACCCTTCGAAACTTGACCCCATTCCTTTTCTCTCCATTGTTTAACCAAAGGCTTCTGAACCTTTAATGGGAATTTTTTATCCCAATGACCTACTTTTTTACAATGAAAATAGATGAAGGGAATACATTCAAACTCCACCACTTGTTCCCAAACACAAAGCTTAGAATTAATCTTCACAACAAAAGGAAGATTTGCAAATTGATCCATATTAACACAAAAATGGCATACACCAGACACTTTTTAGAGGCAGTCATTTGATCTATGTGTGATAGGTCGAATAGAGGTGTTAGAAAGCAAGCAACAAGCCAAAAGAGTGAAAATAAACAACTTAAACAACCTACACTTCAATATTAGCCTAAGTTAGAAACAAAACAAGACAAAGCCACAAAATGGAACTTTATACCTTGCGTTGAGTTAATTCTTTGGTTGGCCCTTCGATCTTTGACGTGTATGCTCCTTGGATGGCAAGATGCAAGCTAGATGAGGGTGTGAAGATGGATGCAAGTGGATGAAAATGTGAAAATGGCTAAGTAGAGGTTGAGAAACAAAACTGCAAGAGTTTGGCTAGCACAAAATGATCTGCCCCAAAATGAGAGAAAAGAGGGGGTATTTATAGGATTTTTGGAAAATCCTAGGGAAAATGGACGGTCAAGATTGATCCACCAAATATCAAGATGTAGGGCTGAGGTGAGTTGAGAACTCACAAGCCCTCACATCTTGACATGTGGCATGTGAGGTAGCCCTAAAAGGTGAAGTGGACATGAGGTGGAAGGAAAAGGACATGACATGGAGAGGGGTACAAAGTACCTTGGAATTGGACAAGATCTCCTCATAAAGGAGGTACTTGTTCCCATGTGGGTGAGAGGACATGTGGGGAATTAAAAATTCCTCAAATATCCTTATGGGGAGATGGGAAAGAATTTTAAATTCCAAAGGGTGCATTGGGGGATTAAAAGGTGAATTAAAAATTCACATGGGGAAGAGAGGAGCCTAGGATAAATAAAAAGGAATTAAAAATTCCTTGGGGGATGGGGAGAGTTGACTAAAGGGGGTGATTAGGATTGTGCAAGTACTTGATTAGATTAATTAATGAAGATTAGAAGAGGGTTAGATCTCACATGTGACTTGATGTGACAAGTCAAAGATCATATGGGAAAGAGTAATGAAGGATTAGAGGAGGGTTAGGTGGCTAAGAGAGATTAGAGGCCAACTTGCAAAAGTTGGAGGATGTGACACATCCTAATCAAGGATTAGGCATGTGCACATCCTAATGATGGTATTAGAAGAAGGATTATGATAAGATAAAAATGATGGAGGATGTGACATGAAGGGATTAAATAAATGGAATATTTATTTAATTCAATTGATGGAAGGAGGATTAAAGAGATACGGTATATTGATTAAATACCTTAGGGATTTGAAGCACTAGTGCCATTAATTAAAGGGATAAATTTGGATAAATTAAGTGTCCAAATTTAGACATCTATTTTGCCCTCTCCTTTGAGATGGTGTACTGGTAGCATCATTTCAAAGAATATTAAAACATAGAACTTAAAAGAAGATGGTTAGATTGGAAAAGATGCCCCAGTCATTCAAAGGAGTGACTAGGAAGGGAAAAAGAAAATGATGAAAATTAGGGATGAATGATGCCCCCTCGAGAGGACATGCAGGTTAAAGAGAACACGAGTATGCTCTCAAAATGGATGAGATGATGCAAGGGGAGTTGAAGAAGATGATGCAATGTGATGGAAGATTGGGAGGGGAGCGTGATGAAGGATGCATGGATGGGGGGATTTGAGGATGAGAGATGAAATGCAATCTAAATGCAATTTGCCATCGTCGGAGCACTGATTTTTGCTATAGCATAAGACACAAGACACCAGGGTATGAAGAACCAAGGCGGATTAGTGTCTAATGAAAAACAAACATAACAAAACAAGAACCTATCCCAACACAGAAAGTCCACGATATTGGTCGGGCAATTGGATAACCACAAGCACACAAGGATGCCCAACGTAACACAAGACCTGGGGGATCTTGGTGGGTACTACGTGAGACAGAGAGACATAAAGATCAAGATACACCTTATGTTGGTAGTCAAAAGCACACCATGATATGATGGATCAACGTGACAAGTGATGATAGGGAGCTCAAATGATAAACAAAAGCCAAAAGCATCAAAAGATCACAATCAATTTCAAACGTCCTTTGCCATAGGATCAATCAAGGGGATGGATGGGATTGATGAGGTCTGTTAGGAAGGATGCATCCTGTTGAGACCGATGATGGATACTAAATTAAACGATTGATATGACGCAGGATATTCAGAGATGATTGGATTTGATGATACAAGTGAATCTCATTTGTTAAGATCCAGCTAGATAACGGCATAGCTTGACAACGTGACACGAGAGACATGACACAAGATAGGAGACCTCGATGGATGATTTTGACGGATGACCAAGATGGGATGGAGAATAGGAGAAAAGTGGACAATATAGATCGATGATGGATGGAAGATGATAGATGATAGAGGAGGGGATGGAAAGAACAAAAAGACTGATGATGGAACCCCAGGGGCAGATCAAATGATCGACCTTGCCTACGTGAAAGCGCAGGGGCAACGTAGTTCGATGGAAGGCCAAAGACAAGTGATGGATGAAAGATGATGGAATAACCCTAGATAAGGGGACAAAATGATTGGACTGTCACAATGGGACAAGATAGTCCTATTGGATTGGATTGGAGGATGATGGTGATCACGAAGCTCAAGGATGGGATAGTTATCCAAATCATCAAAGATGAAGTGGGAGGACGATATGATGGATAGATGGATGATGAGATAGGATAGGAGATTGAAAAGATGTGTAAAAGAAGCAGAAGTGATGATGATGAGAGAGATGGAATTGGGTTGTGTGGGGAAAATCCTATAGTGAGATACCAATGACAAGGGATTATGAGATGGGATGAAGGGAGAGGATGGGGGGGGGTTTTGATAGAATGAATGATGTCTCCAAGGACTATATCACAAAGGAAGATAGATGCCCCCACTCTAGATATGTCATGTGCGGTGAGGAATGAAGGATGGAATACAAGGGGATGGGAAGATAAAAGAGTGAGATGGATGAAGATAGGATGCATGGATAAGGAAGGGAGATGGAAGGTAGCATGACGGGTGGATAAGGAAGATAGACGAGTGCGAATGAGGATTAGGATAGTGTGCGGATGAGGGAGATTATGCTAAGAGGTGCCCAAAGCATGCTTATGTTTTCCCTATTGTTATCAAGACCACAAGGAGGATGGAAGGATTGGGATAAATGAGATATGCCAAGAAGGATGTGTAAGCTCGATAGGATGGAGGGGATGGACAAAAATGATGTATAGCAATAAGATGGGTGCATAGCTGAAAGCGTAGCAGGAAGCATAGTGGATGGAGGGAATGCATATGAGGAAGTTGCCCCCAAGTGCAGATGGGGATTATGCATGACGCCTGTTTGCTAGGTTTTCATCATGGTACTTATCCAAGGCGCTTGTTTGCCAAGTTTTCACCATTGGATGAATTATTTCTCTTTACTATTTTTTTTTTTGATTTTTTTGACTTTTTTGGATTTTTGGATTTTTAGCGTTTTGGATTTTTGGTTTTTGGATGTTATGCGAGGAAGGAGATGGATGGGATAGGGAGGAAAGTGGTTATAAGACATGTAGTAAGGATATGGATGAAGGACTCAAGCATCAAGTTCCAT
The DNA here is from genome assembly GCA_007258455.2 of Sequoia sempervirens. Classification (NCBI taxonomy): domain Eukaryota; kingdom Viridiplantae; phylum Streptophyta; class Pinopsida; order Cupressales; family Cupressaceae; genus Sequoia; species Sequoia sempervirens. Next base: position 174,383 of record VDFB02266474.1, read on the forward strand.
ATGAGGTATTAAGAGCTCATGTTTGAACTGACTATTGGATGTTGGTACAACCTTAGGATAAATGGATTATGCTAGAGGATGAATGAGAGGGATTTGATGTGGGAGATACATGGGATAATGGGTGGGATGTTGAAAAGCATATGGATGGAATGATGGGGTGGATATGTGATGGGGAGATGAGTTCAGGACCAACATTGGCACATGTGGTGATGGATGTGAAAAGATAAGGGGATCAATGGATGGAGAATGTGGGGATAATGGAGGAGATGGAATAGTGAATTTCGGGACATAAGGACCCAAAACAGATTTAGGAGATGAAAGGGGTGTATAATTAGTTTTTGGATTAGCAACTTTGGATGTTCTTACAGATTTTTCATTTGATGGCATTGCATCATTTTTCTTTGGGATCCACATGGTTTTGATCTTTGCTTTGGTGGCTCTTTGCGAGCTATTGATTTGATTTTGATTTGGGATTTTGTTTGTCTTTCCTTTACCATGTCTTTTAGAGGGGACATGGGAAGCATTGGATTCATGTGGGTGTTTAGATTGATGCATTTTTTTTTTGGCATCCAAAGTGCTTGTACTAGCAATGGGATGGGTGTGAGGGGATGGACGGTGTGGAGCAATGGAGGTAGGAGTATGGGGATTATGTGTAGATGGGGGATGTTTAGGTATGTGCCTTTGTTGATCCTGATTATGGGACATGTGAGAGGGATGTTTATGATGGATGACATGGATAGGCGTTGGATGGGTGAAAGGATGAGATGGAGGAGGTGATCTTGGGATATACCAACCCAAGATGGATAGAGTGGATGAAGGGACATAAGAACCCAAGATGGATGCAGTAGATGAAGGATGGGAGATCGTGGATGGAGGGATGTAAGGACCCAAAATAGATGGAGCGGATGAAGGAGGAATATGGACGGTTGTTTTGAGGTGATACAATAGAGGAGGAGGGATGGCAGCATATGATTTGTTGGAGCGATGGGAAGAGCCAACATTTCTTTTGGAAAAGGCTCGTTGAGGACGTCTAGAAGTTGTACCAACATCTTTAGATTGTGAGTCTTGAGAAATAGATCCAAGACCTTGCATGCAGATTTGTTCTTTGACTTGGATGGGCTCTAAAATACCTTGCTCGTGAAGGCCTAGACCTTTTCCTTGATAGTTCATGTTCTTGAGCATTTGATCTATGATAGAATTTTTGTTATTTTGAAAACATGATGCGAGTCCATTATTAGGTGGGGGATGATGGGTGGTATACACACTGTGTTTTTCTTCTGCAAGGAGGCCACCATGGAAGAATGTGAAAGTACCAAGGGGATATGCAAGCAGTGTGGGGATAGCATTTTTAGGCGATGATGGGGGATCATGAGAAGGAGATGGTGGGATAACAACATCTGGATGGGTGGTATCGGGAGAGGGATTAGGGGATATGATAGGATCTGATTTTGTGGTAGCAGGCTCATGCAATGGAGATGGAGATGGAGCGGTAGAATCTTGAATGTCAAGAGGATCATGAGATGTAATGGATGGGGGACTGTGATCTTGCGGTAGACTAGATGGGATGGTAGGATCTTGATCAGGAGGAGGGGATATGTTGGCATGCTTTGGGTCAGGCTCTTGGCATGACTCATCGTGTGTGAGAGGCATGATAATGGAGTCATGGGGGGACTCTGCAAGTGGGGAAGATGGAAGGATGGAGGATTCAAAATATTCTTGGGAATGGATACTAGGAGTGGAAGAAGTGGATTGGATGTGGGTGTCGTTGATAGGTTCGATGACTCTTGGAGTAGGAGGTGGATGTTCAACAGATTAAGAGAATGTGACGGTAGGAGATGGGGGTTCAGTGGATTCAGAGGATGTGATGGTAGGAGATGGGGGCTCAGTGGATTCAGAGGATGTGATGGTATCGTCAATGATAGGTGTTGGATGGAGAAGGGTTTCGTCACTAATGACCATGGATGATGGGTTGGGATGGCATGGTTCCATGACTCCAATGTGTGGAGTGGGGGATGTTTCCTTTGTTATAAGTCCTTAGAGAAACTTGGATATGCTAGGCTGAGATGGCGAGGTGGGAGTGGATGATGGTTTATGGATTAGTGGGGGATTAGGACTAGGGATTGGTGGGCTGGGATTAGATAGGGGAATGGGATTGGATGCAAGACTGGGAATAGATGGGGGATTAGGTGAAGGGTTAAGATAGGGGTATTGGCATGGTGAATTAGGACACAAGGAGGTGGGTGGTGGATTGTAGTAAGGGTATGGGGATGGTGGATGAGGATGGGAAGATTGAGGTGGTGGATTAATATAGGGAGATGCGGATGTTGGATTAGGGTAAGTTGGTGGGTGTGTTTGACTAGGATAGGAAGGTGCGAATGTAGGATTAGGGTGAGCAGATTGGTATGGGAGATTGGGGTAGTGGGTATATGTGGATGAAGGATTGAGATAGGAGGATGTGGACAAGGGATTAGGATGAGGGTATTGTGGTGGCAGACTAGGATAAGAGGATGCAAGTGTTGGATAAGAGGATGATGTAGATGGATGATATGATGGATATGATGGACATCCTTTGTCAAAGGTAGCATAAGGAGTGTGATTAGGCATAGATGAAGACATGATGGGATAACTCGATGGGGTGATTGGATTTTGGAATGTGGGTGGAGAAAGCTTACTAGCAACAATAGTGTCAAGGGAATCTATGTCGTATACCTCTTGATCAACAAGACTTTCATTATCATCGTCGACGTAATTAGGGTTTCCCTTGACCACTATTGATGGAGGATAAGAATTCATGATGGTGAAAGGATAAAGAGGATGGATGAAAGATTTTGGATGGGATCAGACTAAAGCTCAAATTGGGATTTAGGACAAGCTCAGATCGGGATTGGATTAACGCTCAGATTAGGATGATTTGATGATTGGATGGGATTGATTCTGACAATTGGATTGGATGATCAAAAGATGATTATTTATTAATCAATCTAATTCGAGATGGAACAGATTGATTGGGTTGAAGGTGGATAGGGATGTAATTGATTGGATTGATGGATTAAGGAATATTTGCAAGATTAAGGAATATTTGGCCCATCCACCAATATTGATACCACCTATTCCCGGCAAGCCCCTCTTGCTCTACATCTCCGCCACTTCAGTCGCACTGGGGGCATTGTTGGCGCAGCATGATGAGTCGTCAAAAGAAAGGGCAGTCTACTACATCAGTCGGACACTGGTTGGCTACGAGCTAAACTACTCTCCCATGGAAAAAGCATGCCTCGCACTAGTCTTCAGTACATAGAAGCTTCGCCATTACATGCTCAATCACCCAATCAAGTTAATCGCCAAGATCGACCCATTGAAGTACCTGTTATCTAGAACCACTCTGACTGGCCGCATGGCTAAGTGGGTCATGCTCCTCAGTGAATTCGACATAGAATACATGGATCGCAAGGCTATCAAAGGGCAGATAATTGCAGATCAATTGGCAGAAGCTCCTCTAGTTGACACTCACCCATTGATCACTGAATTCCCTGATGAGGAAGTCTTTTCAGTTGAGGAAACCCCCATGTGGACACTATATTTTGACGGATCATATACACATAATGGATCAGGGGTAGGAATTTTATTAGTTACCCCTCAAGGTGACTACATTCCCAAGTCATTCAGGATAGCATTCCCATGTACCAACAACATGGCCGAATACGAAGCTCTCCTCACCGATCTCAAGATTTCCAAACAGTGGCACATAACTCAGTTGAAAGTCTTCGGTGATTCCTTGCTAGTCATTAGGCAAGTTAATGATGAGTTTCTGACCAAGGATGATAAGTTGTTACCCTACAAGCGCATGGTGGACGATTTCAAGAAATACTTCACCTCCATACAATTTGAACAGATTCCTAGGGTATGAAACAAAGCAGCTGATGCGATGGCCACTATCGGCTCCCTCCTGGACATGCCCAAGGATCGAACAGAGTGCGAGTTTCTTGTAGAACAACTATTAATCCCAGCATACGATATTCCTGAGACTGAAATGGTGTGCGAAATTGTGGGTCCCACCTCCCCATGGTACCAAGACATCTATGCCTACCTCCGTGATAACACTATACCCCCGGACCTTACCCGTAACCAACGCAAATCCTTCATCCATCGCTCTTCTCGATACGTCATCGTCGGAGATATGCTTTATCGTCGTGGGTATGATGGAATCCTCCTTAGATGTCTAAATGAGACCGAAGCCCATACTACATTAATGGAGGTACATGGCGGTGTTTGTGGAGCCCATTCAAATGGTATGGCTTTAGCCAAAAGGATCCTACGGGCTGGATATTATTGGCCTACGTTGGAGCATGATGCTTGTGAGTTTGTGAAAAAGTGTCTTCCATGCCATATTCCTCCTTCATTTGTTCCATCCATTTTGGGTCCTTACATCCCTCCATCCACCATCTCCCGTCCTTCATCTACTCTATCCATCTTGGGTCCGTATATCCCAAGATCACCTCCTCCATCTCATCCTTTCACCCATCCAATGCCTATCCATGTCATCCATCATAAACATCCCTCTCGCATATCCCATAATCAGGATCAACAAAGGCACATACCTAAACATCCCCCATCTACACGTAATCCCCATACTCCTACCTCCATTGCTCCACATCATCCATCCCCTCACACCCATCCCATTGCTAGTACGAGCACTTTGGATGCCAGAGGAAAAATGCATCAATCTAAACACCCACATGAATCTAAAGCTCCCCATGTCCCCTCTAATAGACATGGTAAAGAAAAGAAAAACAAAATCCCAAATCAAAATCAAATCTATAGCTCGCAAAGAGCCAGCAAAGCAAAAATCAAAACCATGTGGATCCCAAAGAAAAAAGATGGAATGCCATCAAACGAAAAAGCTGTAAGAACATCCAAAGTTGCTAATCCGAAAGCTAACCATACCCACGTTTCATCTCCTAAGTCTATTTTGGGTCCCTATGTCCCAAAATTCACTATTCCATCTCCTCCATTATCCCCACATTCTCCATCCATTCATCCTTTTATCTTTTCACATCCATCACCACATGTGCCAATGTTGGTCCTGAACTCATCTCCCCATCACGTATCCACCCCCTCATTCTATCCATACCATTTCCAACATCCCACCCATTATCCCCTGTATCTTCCCCATCAAATCCCTCTCATTCATCCTCTCGCATAATCCATTTATCTTAAGGTTGTACCAACATCCAATAGTCGGTTCAAACATGAGCTCTTAATACCTCGTATGGAACTTGATGCTTGAGTCCTTCATCCATATCCTTATCGCATGTCTTCTAAATCCACTTATTTGCCTCCCTATCCTTATCCATCTCCTTCCGCATACTATCCAAAAAATCCAAAAAAGTCAAAAAATCAAAAAATCAAAAAAATAAAATAGTAAAGAGAAATAATTCATCCAATGATGAAAACTTGGCAAACAAGCGCCTTGGATAAGTACCATGATGAAAACCTGGCAAACAGGCGTCATGCGTAAATCCCCATATGCACTTGGGGGCAACTTCCTCATATGCATTCCCTCCATCCACTATGCTTCCTGCTACGCTTTCGGCTATGCACCCATCTTATTGCTATACATCATTTTTGTCCATCCCCTCCATCCTATCGAGCTTACACATCCTTCTTGGCATATCTCATTTATCCCAATCCTTCCATCCTCCTTGTGGTCTTGATAACAATAGGGAAAACATAAGCATGCTTTGGGCACCTCTTAGCATAATCTCCCTCATCCGCACACTATCCTAATCCTCATTCGCACTTGTCTATCTTCCTTATCCACCCGTCATGCTACCTTCCATCTCCCTTCCTTATCCATGCATCCTATCTTCATCCATCTCACTCTTTTATCTTCCCATCCCCTTGTATTCCATCCTTCATTCCTCACCGCACATGACATATCTAGAGTGGGGGCATCTATCTTCCTTTGTGATACAGTCCTTGGAGACATCATTCATTCCATCAAAACCCCCCCCCATCCTCTACCCTCATCCCACCTCATAATACCTTGTCATTGGTATCTCGCTATAGGCTTTTCCCCACCCAACCCAATTCCATCTATCTCATCATCATCACTTCTGCTTCTTTTACACATCTTTTCAATCTCCTATCCTATCTCATCATCCATCTATCCATCATATCGTCCTCCCAATTCATCTTTTGATGACTTGGATAACTATCCCATCCCTGAGCTTTGTGATCACCACCATCCTCCAATCCAATCCAACAGGTATATCTTGTCCCATCGTGTCGTTCCAATCATTTTATCCCCTTCTCTAGGGTTATCTCATCCTCTTTCATCCATCACTTGTCTTTGGCCTACTGTCGAACTACGTTGCCCCTGCGCTTTCACGTAGGCAAGGTCGATCATTTGATCCACCCCCGGGGTTCCATCCATCATCGATCTATATTGTCCACTTTTCTCCTATTCTCCATCCTATCTTGGTCATCCATCAAAATCTCCATCATGGTCTGTCGTCAGCCTTTTGTTGAACTACGAGGGCTCTGCGCTTCCACGTAGGCAAGGCTAATCTTTGATCGGCCCCCGAGCCCCTAGGTCACTAGGATGTGTTAGTCTCCTGTCTTGTGTCATGTCTCTTGCATCATGTCTCTCGTGTCGCGTCGTCAGGCTACACCCTTATCTAGCTGGATCTTAACAAACAAGATCCACTTGTATCATCCAATCCAATCAGTTCTGAATATCCTACGTCATATCAATCTTTTCATTTAGTATCCATCATCGGTCTCAACAGGATGCATCCTTCCTAACAGACCTCCTCAATCCCATCCATCCCTTTGATTGATCATATGGCAAAGGACATTTGAAATTAATTGTGATCTTTTGATGCTTTGAATTTTGTTTATCATTTGAGCTCCCTATCATCACTTGTCATGGTCGCCTTGATCCATCATATCATGGTGTGCTTTGATTAGTCAACATAGGGGTGTATCTTGATCTTTTCTGTCTTCTCAGTTGTCCCACGTAGTACCCACCAAGATCCTTGAGGTCTTGTGTTACGCTGGGGAATCCTTGTGTGCTTGTGGTTATCCCAATACTTGGCCCGACCAAGGTCACCTTGACTTTGGGGTGTTGGGATAGCCTTCTTGTTTGTTATGTTTGTTTTATGCATAAGACACTAATCCGCCCTGGTTCTTCATACCTTGGCATCTTGTGTCTTATGCTATATAAAATTAATTCTTTCAAACGATGGCAAATTGCATTTAGTTCATTTCCTCTTCATCCTCTCGTCTATCAAAATCCCCCCCATCCATTCATACTTCATCACGCTCCCCTCCCAATCTTCCATCACATTGCATCATCTTCTTCAGCTCCTCTTGCATCATCTCATCCATTTCGAGAGCCCACCCGTGTTCTCTTGAACCTGCATGTCCTCTGGAGGGGGCATC
>VDFB02266474.1:181925-253126 GCA_007258455.2 Sequoia sempervirens
AATGTGTTTTATGGAAGTAATGCTCAAAGATATCATAATTAAATGGTTCAAGATCACCACTAGTAAACCTTTGAATTTCTATGTCCGCCCTCCTAAGCCTAAAACTCAAAAACCATTTCACCCTATAGCTATCTCTTAGCCTTTGATATTCTCTTTTCAATGCCCCTAAATCAATGGGCAGTTGAGCATTCATGTCCAAATTAAAAAAATCACAAATATAATCATTTTCTGAATTTAGTAGAGTGACACGCTTGCTATTAATAATACCCCTAGTGTTGGGATCATATGCCTTAACTATAGCTCTAATTAGGTCAACATTTATAAAGACATTAGGGCATAGTAACCTTCAAGTAATCCCATTTTTAGATATTACAAATTGGATTATCTGCAAAGCACTTCTTGTAACAATCTTTGAATAGTGTGTAGCCATGAATAGGGATTATGACATCCCTACAACAATCATTTTTGTCCATAGTTTTGTTTGAAAAAAATCATATCCTTCACCAACCCTAGGTCTCTTTGTAGACCCTGGTAATTAATCCATAATATCATCATTCAAACCCCTTTCAATTCCTCTTGAAGTTCTAGCTATGACTAATGCAATTTGGTACTAGGGTATGTAAACTAGTGTTTTAGAATTTTAAAACTTCAGCAAAGATTTCTTTTTAAAAAATTACAATTCATTGCTTTTAAAACCCTAATTTAATTATCAATTTGGAAATACAATCTTTTCCTATTCTAGAAAGTACTGATAGGGGCTTGAAATTACTTAATACTTTGAAATTTGTTGCAAACCCTAGTTCGTCTAGAAATCTACAAAAAAATCACTCTACAATCTTTACTTCATGCCTTGAATGATTCAAAAACATGTAATTAATCTAATTTACATAAAAAATTGGGTAGATATGGATCAAATCCACCATCAATGTCTTGTTGGGAATAGGATGTCATTTAATTTCAATCCTAAACATTATTTCATGTATCTCCTAAGTCCTTGGAAAGTGTTCCCCAACACTAGGATTAGAAAGAGATTACATTTGAATGAAATGAACATGTAAATTGACATTTGTAATTAATTCTAAATGATAGGAACATGTGGGGACACCCAAGAAGAGCTCCTACAAAATAGGAGCACATGGGGCACCCACATGGAAGGTGGAACCCACCTTGAGTTAAGTTAACTTTTTGGAGAAAACATAACACTTCAGTAATACATGTAAAGATCCTAGAAGTTAGGGATTGACATTTACATGAGTGGAGTTCAGTTCAATTCAGTTCAGTTTAGTTTAGTTCAGTTCAATTCAGTATCAATTCAGTGCACTTCAGTTCAGTTTAGTTATCTTCAGTTGCATGTAGTTAGTTTTAGTTGTTAATGCTAGTTGACTTCAATTGACTTGAGTTGCATGCTAATGACTTGAGTTACATGATAGATAATAGGTGGACACATTCAGCTAAGTGGGGATGATCAATCATGCATATTGTTTGCATGAATTGATGGAGAGATATGTTTTAGTTAACAAAGATTGACTTAGACCCATCTTGGGCGCCCAAGTTGGCATCTTGGAGTTAACACCTTTTGTATGAGAAGATATTTACAAGGCTGAGTTAAGTGGGCCCATTCTTGGGCTCCAATTTTGAGGAGAAGCTTGGAAGATATTTTCTTGACCAACAATCAGTTAGGAGTTCAGTTCGGGGTGCCTAAATTGAGGAGATATTGGATTTTACTTCTTGTTACACATTGAAACTCTACTTGCAAAGAATAGGCGTAGGTTTTTGAGATGAAGCTTTGTGCTTTGTGATTGACAACTCTTTGGAGTTTTCAAGGCTCAATATTGTCTATTAATTGTAGCAAGTTGAAGAGAGTTTAATCAAAGTTTATTGCAGGTTGTGAAGAAGAATTGTTGAAGGAAAAAGAAGCACATCAAACAAAGGATTGATACGGTGTTATTGTAATCTTGTTCTAAGGTTAAATAATACAAGCAATATTGATTCTGGTGGTGGAGTTTTTTTCCCGAAAGGGTTTCTCCACATATATGTTTTGTCACTTTTATCTTCTTGTCTCATTCTTCTACAATCTTATGTCTCTTTCTACAATTGGTAAAATTGATCTAAATAGATAATCATATACAAAGAATTTTTAACAAAGAACACTTAATTAGATCTACAATCTCATAGTTTTACAAGTTTTAAGCTACAAAATTACCTCCATTTTCAACATTTGGTATTAGAGCTAACGGTTGGGTAGAGTTTGGGACGCCTTTCTCTTAAAAGTTTGAAGGTTTTTTGGCTCTAGTGGGAGCTTTTACTATTTTGTTATTGTTGATTTGTAAAATAAGTGTGTTACAATGAGTTCTACTTCTCGTTTATATATTGAAAGATTCAATAGATCTAGTTATGAGATGTGGAAACTAAAAATGGAGGATCTCCTTGAAGAGAGAGATCAATGGTTAGATGTTTGTAATGAGACAAAGTCACCTACAATGATGTCAGATGAGGATTGGGCTAAGCTTGATAAGAATGAAAGAGGGACCATAAGATTATGTCTTTCTGATGTATTTCTCTTGAATGTTTCAAATGAAACTAGCACATATAAACTGTGGAAGAGGATATATAAACTATGGAAGAGGATAGGTGATATCTATCAAACGAAAAGTCTTACTAATAAGTTGTATCTGAAAAGACAGTTGTATTCTTTAAAGATGAAAGATGGTGATTCTATTGCACATCATTTAAATGCTTTTAATTTGATTATGAGTCAATTAGCATTTGTAGATGTAAAGCTAGAAGATGAAGATAAATGCATTTTGTTACTTTGTTCTTTACCAGAATCTTGGGAAAATATAATTGTTGCTATTAGTGGTAGTGGTGCAGATCCTAAGATGGATAATATAATTCCTACTCTCCTATCAGATGAGATGAGGAGGAGGTCTAAAATGGGATCCCAAGATGCCTTGTTTGTAAGAGATAGGCCTGAGAAAAAGGAATCTAAGGGAGACAAGGAAGGAAAGGGTAACTCCAAAGGATGGTTTAAAACCCTTGGTAAGAGTAAGGTAAAGTTTTGGAACTTTTGGAAATCGAGACATGTGAAGAAGGATTGTAAGAACAATAAAAAGAGTTTTGATTCTTCTACAGAGGAATCCTCAGATGACGGTAATTATGCATTGATCATTTCATGTAAAAATGTTAGTAATGACTCTTTGCTTGATTTTTCAGAGTGATCTTCATGAAGAGGATGGTAGTCATGATGCCATGTATAGCTCGTACCATGGTTTAGTTGGAGTTCTTGGTAGTGACTTGGATGCATCATTGGTATGGTTATCTTCATGTGATTGGGGATATATTTTCCTAGTTTAGAGTGGTTGCTATTATGTCATGGTTTATTCTTGTTGCATTTAGAGTTTGGCATGGTATTTGTTCTCTTGAGACTAGGATGTTTATGTATGTTATGATGCATGTGATCTCCTTGGAGGAGATGGTTAGATCATGGATGTCATGTTTATGTTTCTAATTCATGATTGGAGCCTTGACATTGATTGTAGTATTTCTCTTATGAATTGGGTACATTAATCATTTGATTGATTACTTCATGATAGTGCTATGTTGTATTTGGAGTTTGGCATGGATTGGTTGGTTACAGGTCCTCATGGATACTTGGAGAAATAGGTGAGGCTTGAGATCTCTTATGGTTAGAGACATGTCTTGAGATGGTTACTCTTGATGAGATTTCAGCAGGAAGTTCGAGGAGCCAATACCTTGTTTAGACGTGAGTTCAACACACTCAGTGGTTTTGCATGCTTCTAAAGAGGTTGTTTGGTTACAAAGACTTGGGAAAGGTATTGGTTTTAATTGCAAGAAAATTAAACTTGAATGTGATAGTCAGAGTGCTATTTGTTTAGCCAAAAATCCTATGTATCATGCTCGTATTAAGCATGTTGATGTTTAGTATCACTTTGTGTGAGAAATGGTTGAGAGTGGGAAGGTATTGATTGAGAAAGTTGACACTTTAATCAATGTTGCAAATTATCTTACGAAACCAATTCCGACAGATAAGTTCTCTTGGTGCAGGAAGGCCATTGGCCTTGAGTCATGTACTTGATTTATAATAATGATTCCTTGTTTAGAATAATTGTGCAATGTATAATGTCAAGTGGGAGAATGTTGGGAATAGGATATCATTCAATTGCAATCCTAAACATTATTTCATGTATCTCCTAAGTCCTTGGAAAGTGTTCCTCAACACTAGGATTAGAAAGAGATTACATTTGAATGAAATGAATATGTAAATTGACATTTTTAATTAATTATAAATGATAGGAACATGTGAGGATGCTCAAGAAGAGCTCCTACAAAATAGGAGCACATGGGGTGCCCACATGGAAGGTGGAACCCACCTTGAGTTAAGTTAACTATTTGGATAAAACATAACACTTAAGTAATGCATGTAAAGATCCTAGACGTTAGGGATTGGGATTTACATGAGTGGAGTTTACTTTAGTTCAGTTCAGTATCAGTTTAGTTTAGTTTAGTATAGTTTAGTTTAGTTCAGTTCAATTTAGTTATGGTTCAACTATCTTCAGTTGCATGTAGTTAGTTTCAGTTGAATGCTAGTTGGCTTCAGTTGACTTGAGTTGCATGCCAATGACTTGAGTTGCAAGACAGATAACAGGTGGAAACATTCAATTAAGTGGGGATGATCAATCATGCATATTGTTTGCACAAATTGATGGAGAGATATGTTTCAATTAACAAAGATTGACTTGGACCCACCTTGGGCACCCAAGTTGGCATCTTGGAGTTAACACCTTTTGCATGAGAAGATATTTACAAGGCTGAGTTAAGTGGGCCCATTCTTAGGTTCCAACTTTGAGGAGAAGCTTGGAAGATATTTTCTTGACCAATGATCAATTAGGAGTTTAGTTTGGGGTGCCTAAATTGAGGAGATATTGGATTTGACTTCTTGTTACACATTGAAACTCTACTTGCAAAGAATAGGCGTAGGTTTTTGAGAGGAATATTTGTGCTTTGTAATTGAAAACTCTTTGGAATTTTCAAGGCTCATTATTGTCTATTAATTGCAACAAGTTGAAGAGAGTTTAATCAGATTTTATTGCAGGTTTTGTGAAGAAGAATTGTTGAAGGAAAAATAAGCATATCAAGCAAAGGATTGATACAATGTTATTGTAATCTTGTTCTAAGGTTACATAATACAAGCACTATTGATTCTGGTGGTGGATTTTTTTCTCGAAAGGATTTCTCCACATATATGTTATGTCACTTCTATCTTCTTGTCTCATTCTTCTACAATCTTTTGTCTCTTTCTACAATTGGTAAAATTGATCTAAACAGATAATCATACACAAAGAATTGTTAACAAAGAACACTTAATTAGATCTACAATCTCATAGTTTTACAAGTTTTAAGCTACATAATTACCTCCATTTTCAACATGTCTCGCATGATCAAACACACGACCAGTGGCATTCGGTCTTTAGTTTTAAAAATGGACCATTGATTTGCTAAGATCAATGGTGATTGCGGGAATTTGAAATCCGTTTTGCAAAAAGAAAATCCTCTTCTTCGTATAGATCTAGGACACATGTCACAATTTCGGGGACTCGTGAGAACAAACATAATAGCTTTGAGGCTTCCCTAATAGTTTTTCCTTTATGAAACACTAAAAAATGAACCAAGAATGACATGTGGCATGATTTTAGGAATTCAAGGGAAGACAAGCTCAAGCTATATTTTCTTTGTGAAGGTTAAAGGTTACGTGAAAATGAATTATTTACACTTATGGCACAAAACAAATGTACATTTCGCTCATTTAGAGGGAGGAATTCTCTAAAATGAGAGGCCATGTGAAGCATACAGTTAGTGTGACTTAACCATAAGTCAACACTTGGCACTGACTAGGACAAAGGTGGGACCCTTAGCAAGCTCCTCTTTGGGTGAAAATATATTTAGATCATGTACATACGAGAACAACTTATGTCACTAGGGAAGCCTTAGCCTTGGAACATAATGAAAAATGACTCACTAGAAGACTTAATATTCTTATGTGAAAAGAAAACATAATATTTGATTGGCTCCTAATCCATGCACATCAATTACATTTTAGAATAAAAGAGCATTTCGCAAGCTTGTGAGAAGAAGATAACAACATGATATGCTCCTGTGAATCAAAGAATCTATGCAAAATGATGCCACATGTCTAGTGGGATTAGGAAAAGAACAATACTTTAAAAGGCTTTTCAAAGCATATGACGGTAATGGGTGTTTCTAGTACTCTAGGAAAAGGGGTCAATAAAAGCACAAAAAAAAGGCCATCAAATTATAAATTAAAGGACCCAATAACAAGAGTAGGTAATCAACAAAAAAAAAAGAATAAAAGTGTAGTGGTGTTGTCAAGGTTAGATTTTTTGTAGAAAACCCTAATGAACATTCATAGAAGCCCCTATAAATTGATCTTTTACCAAATATCAAAAGAACCTAAAAGTTTTATGAGGCAAAAATTTTCAAAAGTACTATCAAGGCCCACCACCTTCACCCTCTAACTTAAGATAGACCCTCCCCTCCTTCTCTCCCTCTATATTTAGATAGATAGGTATTCCCCTTTCTATAACTATAAGTCCCACCCACCTAGGGCCCCTTTTGATGATAAATAAATGGGTTCATATAACAATTCTTGGGAAATTAAATCTCTATCCAAGTATGAATTCAATGGGTGAGATAAAATTCTCGGACTACATCAACATGAAAACCTAAAACTTACATGAAAATCTAAAAATTAAATTTCCTTAATATGGAATTGCCATAATTAGATTCATCTTCTTTATGATGCTAAAATCAGCTAACATAACATGCTTATAAATACTACCTTAAATGTGAACTTATAACAATACTTATAAAAATATATAAATAATAACATCACCATGAGATATCAATAATGAGGCATATATCAACAAAATAAGAGCATCACATAAAATAGGATTTATGTGGAAAAACCCTTGCAAGAAAAAAGTCCACCAAGAAGAAAGGCCAAGTATGTGTTATCTTCAAATAAATAAGAGTACAATACATTCACTTTCATTCTTATCTTTTCCTTGAACATGGTAGCACCTATGCACCTATTAACAACTTTCTTATGCCTCAACCTATCCTTGTTCCTACAAAGAAACTCTACATTCAACTGTTGCTCATATTTTCTACATCCAAGAGGTTGAATTTATAGACTTGTGAAGGTGTCTTAAGCCCCAAACATGGCTCCCAAAGATGATATTTCATTCCAAACATCCCAAACCCTTGGAATACGACCTCAAAATAAAAAAGAACATTGGTTTTGGCTCCAATACTTTCCCTCCAACTTGGGCACACAAAAATGGAAGATAAAAATTACATTAAATGTAATAAATGATGGAATATCAAGAGACATGTTGCCTCATTCCAAGCTCCCACTTGGAGAATACCAAAATTCATGCATTTTTCCTTTTCCTTATCATTTATTATTGTGAGCACCTTGCAAATCTGCACAAATCTTAAACTCCATTCTATGGATTAGTTCATGCAAACTCACTAATTACTCCTATGAAATAATGCATCATGCCTTCATAAACAAGACAACAATACAAACTAATTGAGAGAATAAAAACAAGATTCATATCTATCCCATAGTGGATTGGTGCTTCTTTGATGTGGAAAGAAGCCCTTTCCCAATCCTTGATAATCTTGGCAATGAGGATGCAATGGACAAAATTAGCTCTCAATTGAAGAGAGTAACTTTGCATAAAATTGTAGATGATTTGATGAAGGATGAAGCTTTAATTTATAGATTTACTTGATGAGAGATTGGCCAAATGGATGAATGTGGGATAAAGAATCAAGCCAATGAGATGGAGACACTTGTCATCTTGTGAGTGGTTAAGGAGTGTGCAAGATTTGGGAAATGTGCCCATGAGAGGGAGTTTCAAATTCAAATTTGGGCAATAAATTTTGAGAGGGGGACAAGAAAATGAGAAATAAATGCAATGTTGGAGGGACAAATCAACTTGTCATATTTTTCAAACTTGAGGGAATATTCCCCATAAATGCCATGTTGAGTGAAAATGATGATTTTAATAAATCAATAAATTGATTTATTTGTGCAAGTGGCATAATCTAGAGAATCCAGGTGATTAGGATTAGCATTTAATCATGGTTAGACTAGCTTAATTATGATTAGGTGAGTTTGACTTTTATGACTTAAATATTTGATTTATTTAAATAAGAAAAGGATGAAATATGGATTTTGAGATTTAATTAAATAAAGTTTTGGTTTATTTAATTAAATGGATGATGTTTGATTTATTTGATTAAAAGGTTGATGACAATGTTCATTTAATTTTGAATGAATGACCTTAGGAGATGGAATTTAATGAAATTGCCTGATAAATGAATGAAGGTGAATTTGATTAATTGATGAATGGGCCTAATGTGAAATCTAGTTTAGTTAATGAATGAACCTAATTGAATGCATAATTTTAATTTTGCATGTCTACATTTTGCCCCTCTTTGAAGCAATGTACTTGTTGCGTTGGTTCAAAAAATAAACTTGCCGCGATCAAAATAAAAAAAAATCTGATTTTTCGGATGCCCCAGCAGAAAGTACACTGGTACATTGCCCCCTCAAGAGATCAAGCGAAAAGATTCAATTTGAGGGTCGATCTCGTGATAAAGAGGTTCAAAATGGGTGGTTATGGACGATGATGCAAATGAGATGATTTTAAGATGCTTAGAATAACAAATCTATATTATCCTAAACAACTTAAATGATTATATGATGCGAGATGGATGAGATTGATGATGTGATATGTTGTAATTATGCAATGGATGATTTATGAGATGCTTAGACTAACAGATCTATATTATGATGATGATATGAATGCACGATGGATGCATGATGGGTGAATTGGTGATGATGATTAACTATTCATGATGTGATATTAGTGCAGAAAAATGAAGAAATTAGATGATGACAAGAGGATCCAACAAGCCAACATTATGAGAGGTGATGATGAGAAATGATGATAAGAAATGATGATAGATGGATGATTTTCTTATCAAGGATTGGGATTTTAAAAAGGGTCAATTACCTTATGTTTGATAACACACATAAGTACGATGCATCAAGGTATAAAGGACCAGGATGGCGTTGTACTTAGTGTGATGGACTTTGACTTGACAAATAGATAGGAGTATTCCTATTCACACCTGACATACGGAAACCTTGCTAGGATGCACTTTAGAAGTTTCAAACATCTCGGACCAAAACATGGAAAGGTATAACCAATCAATGCAATAGTCAACAAGCTGTCCAAAAAAATCCTCTATACATATCTAACAAAGCAAGTATTCACCAAGTTATTTTACAAGAATGTCCAACAAGCACAACAGACAAAAAGATAATGATCGTTGCCCCATTCCTATCTCTCTAAATCCTTTGTTCGGATATCATTGAGAGGTCCTTGGAGTGAGTGCAATGAGATAAGTCAAAAGACAAAGATAAAGCACACAAACAAGCTGATGTTCTTCAATACCGCTAACCATAAGGGAATGTGTTTTTAAGGATAAGGACTCAAACTATTGCCAAAAGATAATGCCCATTGTAGGAAGGATACATCCTAGGACATGTTAGTGGATGGTGGCACATCATTTCGTTTATCCAAGGTGCTCTTTCTGATAAATAATGCCCCTTGTAGGAAGGATTCATCCTAGGACATGATATTATCAGATGATTGATATGGGACTGTTTGGATGATGGACTATCGACACAGAGAATTGACCAACTTGTTTACGTACTGACTTAGACTTGAGACTTGATGTTTTTAAGTTTTCACGTTTAACCTGCTAGACTTGTTTCTATATGTTTCACCAAAGGTTGAGGATGACGATTAGTTTATTGTGAGTGGTGTTTATTGTAGGTGCAAGCAAGATGAGGTGGATGGATTTTTTAAATATTTGGATGTTTTTGGAGTTTTGCAATGTTTTGAGGTTGTTTTTGGTATTTTTTTGAGATTTTCAAATGTTTTGATTTTCAAATTTTCAAATGTTTTTGGGATTTTCTGAGATTTTGACCAAGAAACTAACCTAAAGACCTATCCTAGGGGCCTCAAGGGCTCATCGAAAGATTAGCCTTGCCTATGTTATATACGAGAGACCAATAGTTCGACTAACAACTCAACCGATTTACAGACAACGATATATATGATGAAATGTCAGCTTATTATGACAGACTCCTATAGGACTGACCTAAATGTCTCGGGGGATGATCAAAGATCAACCTTGCCTACGTTCAAGCTTAGAGATGACGTAGTTCGACAAGACAACCCTATTTTTTTTTTTGAATGACTTTTTTGACCTATTTTTGGATTTTGATATGTTTTGAATGTTTTTGGACTTTCTGATGTTTTGATGTTTTGATGTTTTTGGATTTTCTAATTTTCTAATGTTTTTGGATTTTTTGATTTTATAATGTTTTTGGATTTTTTGATTTTCTAATGTTTTTGGATTTTTGATTTTTTAATGTTTTTCGATTTTCTGATTTTGAGGACTTTAAGACCATACACGAATCTGATCTGATGTGAACATGCCATCAATGTGATGCAATAGACTACTCTGATAAAGGCAGACAAACTGACCTTGAGGATGGGTCGAGTAGTACTAGGAGGGATCATGATACGAACACAGGACCAAGCTATGGTGCTGATGTGAGTGGGTGAGTGATGGATGGAGACCTGAATGCGATGGATGATGGAGGTGAAATGGATGGATGATGCAGATCAAGCCATAAAGATCTTGGTGGATGGACAATGCTTATTTACACAAGGTGCCTGTTTGCCAGGTTTTCACCAAGGTACTTGCCCAAAGTGCCACCAAAGTGGTTTTCACTAGAGGACAATTTTTTATCCTTTTTCTGATTTTTGGATTTTTTGCTTTTTTTATTTTTTTCTTGTTACCAAGACACCTATTTGCCAAGTTTTCGCCAAAGTAACCATTTTTTCAGGACTTTTTCTAATTTTTTAGGATTTTTTGGTTCTATACCTTGAAAGATTTTAGGCATAAAACTTTTTGAGATGGGAGCTATTCATGGGCTCCTAGAGAGGTTCCCCTTCGGGTGTTGATAGTTGATATGCCCCTAATTTATAACTTGATGTTATGACAAACGGTCCTAACCAATTAGGTTCGAACTTGCCTTTGCTGCTAGGGTTCGAGACATTCTTCTGATTTTCTTTTAAGACCAGTTCTCCAACTTGGAAAGTTCTACTTCTGATTTTCTTGTTGTAGCTCCGTTTGAGTCTATTTTGATAGACTTGCAGATGATTTAGAGCATCCATGCATCTCTCATCCAGTAACTCTAGCTCATTTAGTTTTGATACCTAATAGTCCTCATCTGTGATGAGGTTTTGCAATGATATTCTGAGGGATGGGAGCTCAATCTCAATGGGGAGTACGGCTTCTGATCCATAGATGAAGGAGAAGGGGGTGGCACCAGTGGGTGTGCGGATACTAGTTTGATAAGCCCAGAGGGTGGGATTAAGCTGCAAGTGCCAGTCACAACTTGCGTCATTGACTGTTTTCTTAAGGATTCTGAGGATGGTTTTTGTTCGTGGCTTCTGCTTGGCCATTGCCTTGGGGATAGTATAGGGTGGAGAAGCGATGCTAGATTTTGAATTTCTTGCACAAGTCGTGAACCTCCTGGTTCTTGAATGGTGTCCCATTATTTGAGATAATGGCTTGTGGGACACTGTAATGACATATGAGATAGTTCAGGATAAATTTTGAGATCTGCTTCCCAATGATATATGTCATGGGTATGGCTTCCACCCACTTAGTGAAGTATTCAGTTGCAATGATGATGAACTTGTGGCCATTGGATGAGGTGGGTGTGATTTTGCCAATGAGATCGAGTCCCCACTGTGAGAAAGGCCATGGTGTGACGATCGGGTGAAGCTCTTGAGCTAGAGCATGGATGAGATCCCCATGTTGCTGACATTGTAAACACTTTTTAGCATGATCATGTGCTTCTCTTTCCATTGTGGTCCAGTAATACCCCATCCTCAACATTTTCTTAGCGGTGGTCATTCCACTCAAGTGTGAGCCACAAATACCATTATGAACCTCGGTTAGAGCTGTTAATGCCTCCTGAACATTTAATCAGCATAGCAAGGTACCTTCTATGCTTCTACGGTATAAGGTATCACCTAGGATGACAAATCTGGATGCTTTTTGATAAAGGTTCATTTAAGGTTTGATGGGAAGTCAGCGGGTATGACTCCTATGTGAAGATATGTGTAGATGTCATGGTAACAAGGATCACTAGGACCAATGATTTCACACATGAATTATGATTCTGGAACCTTGAATACGGGAACAAGAAGCTGCTTGATCAAGAATTCATATCTTGGGACATTGTTCGGGATATTCAGCAAGGATCCAATCGTCGCCATCGCATCTGCTGCTCTGTTGTTGGTTCTTGGAATCTACTCAAATGTTATGTCAATGAAGGATTCCTTTAGAGTCTCCACCAATTTCTTGTATGAAGTGAGCTTATCATCCTTGGTCTAATATTCATTATTGACCTGATTTATGATCAACTGAGAGTCTCTGTAGACTTTGAGGGCTATGATATTCCATTGTACTACTATCTTGAGACCTATAGTCAAACCTCGTATTCTGCTATGTTATTTGTGCAAGGAAATGCTAGTTTGTATGACCTTGGTATGCAGTCCCCCTGTGGGGTGATGAAGAAGACACCAGCTCTTGATCTGTGTTATGTATATGAGTCATCGAAGTATAGTTTCCTGTGATCAGCGATGTTGAGGTTAAAAATAGACTCATCAGGAAACTCTGAGACAAGGGGATTCTCATAATACATAGGTGCTTTTGCTAGTTGATCTGCAATAACTTGTCCCTTAATGGCTTTCTTTTCTACATACTCTGATAATATCATTACCCATTTTTCCATTCTGCCGGTTAGCATTGCCTTTGATAAGAGATACTTGAGGGGATCAATTTTCATGATGAGTTTTATCTTGTGTGCCAACATGTAATGTCTGAACTCTTGGGATGTGAACACTACTACGAGGAAAGCTTTCTTGATAAATGAGTAATTTAGCTCGTGACCGACCATTGTTCTGCTGATATAGTAGATGGCCCTCTCAGTTCCATTTTCATCATGCTGAGCTAGGAGAGCTCCAAGGGCTGCTGTTGTTGCTGGCACGTATAAGATCAATGGATTTCTTGGGATAGGTGGCATTAACACTAGTGGTGTCAGTAGATATTCCTTGATCTTGTTGAATGCCTCTTCACATTTTGTATCCCATTTATACGCTACCCCCTTGTGGAGTAGGTGAGAATATGGGTTATGCTTGTCTGCCAGTTGTGCTATGAACCATCAGATGGATTGAAGTCAGCCTTGGAGGCCTCTCAGTTGCTTTAATGTCTTTGGTGCTTCCATCTCGAGGATTGCTTTTACTTTCACCGGATCCACCTCGATACCCCTCATGGAGACTATGTATCCTAGCAGTTTACCTGATTGTATGTCGAAGACGCACTTCTTGGGATTTAGTCTAACTTTATATTCCTCCAGTCTATCAAAGATAGCACTTAGGGTTGCTATATGATCTTGTCTTTTCCTTGACTTGGCTAGGATGTCATTGACATAGTCTTCAACTATTTTGTGAATCATGTCATGGAATATCAGTGTCATAGCCCTTTGATAGGTTGCTCCTGTGTTCTTTAGGCTGAATGGCATCATGTTCCAATAGTAGGTCCCCCATGGACAAGTGAAGGCAGTCTTATGTTGATCTTCTTTTGCTATTATGATCTAGTTATATCCTAAAAATTTGTCCATTAGTGATAGTATCTCATGTCCTGTTGTCATGTCTACTATCATGTCGATGTTAGGAAGCGGGAAATCATCCTTGGGACATGCTTTGTTCAAATCTTTGAAGTCTATATAGATTCTGATAGCTCCATCAGGTTTTGAAATAGGTACCAAATTTGACACCCATTTGGGATAATCAATTGGTTGGATAAATCTTGCATCTAACAATTTCTTGAGCTCCATTTTGACTAACAAAGTGATTTGGGGATGCATTTTTTGAAGCTTCTGTTTGACCGGCTTTGCTTTTGGATACACTGCCAAATGATGAACCACTATCTCTGGATCCAGCCCTGGCATATCAGCATAGCTCCATGAAAATTTTATTTTTCTTTCCTTTACGAATGTTGCTAGGAGTTCTTTCTCTTCTAATAATAGTGATTCCGCATAGAATGTGATATGCGGGGTCTCCTTTGTTCCTATGTTGACCGGATTGCATTTTTCAGCCAAGACTGTTGACTTTTCCTTGTGAATAGCTCTTAGAGGAAGATTGAATCCTTCATCCTCGAGTGCCTCAAAGAGGTTTTCACCATTGGATACGCCCTTTCTTTTTACTATTTTCTTGTCAAAGAGTGCCACAGTGTGGTTTTCACTCAAGGACTTGGATATGATTCTTAGTTTCTCACTTTTGCGACTGAAGGATTCAATCGTTTCCCTGTAATAGGCATGTGTGTCCAACTCCATTATAAAGCCTACCTTGTGGTCTCCATCTGGAATGTTATCCCTCAATCCCATGAATTCTAAGAGCGCTTCATCATTTTCGAATGTATCGAGAACTAGTGGTCCTTGTTGGTCATAGTCGATCAGTTGGGGGTAGACTAAGAGAATCTCATGATTTTGACTATCTAGTTCAAAGGATATGGTACTAATCATACACAAGGTGGTGTCCTCAAATAACCTAGGTAGGTTGGATAAGGTATCTTCATCATCGCTACTAATGTAGGGCTTAGTTATAAAATTATGTGTGTCCCTACTTGTGACTATTGGTGAGTGTACTTGTACTAACACTAGCTGAGGATAAACATTAGCCGTTCTAACTAGAGAACTTTGGCCACGTATGGTTATTCTTGGAGTGGCACATCCAAGACCAAGATTTTTTATGGGTCACGTCTCTGGCATGATAGGTATTATGAGCCCATTGTCATTTTGTCCCAGTCTTTGATTTTGGTTGTAACCCATTGCAAGCATCATGTGTATGCCCTTGCTTCTTTCATCCATTGGTAAATTAGCTACCGGTCTTTCATCTTGATACAACGTGTGAGATGGATCTGCTTCAATAACCTCATGGCCAAGGTCTCCCCATCTTGTGAATTCAAGATAATTTTCAGGATAGGTTTGTGATGTGGAAGCTTGATTTTCTTATGGGCATCCTCGTGATCTAGGAGATTGTGGTAGCTCTCCTATCACAAAATCATTGTTAGGGAGTTTGTAGCTTCCACAACCATCCTCCTGGATGATGAGCTTGATATCAGAGATGATGGGGATGGCGGGTGTCTTTGTCGCAGAAGTGGACGCGAGAGTGGTAGGGTCGATGTATGGTGTGGATGGGCCTTCATCATTCTTTGGCACTTGGGGTATTTTGTAATATTTGGCTTCAAGGTTTTTGCAATATGAAAACGGCTCAGGATCTCCATGGACGGTAACCTCTTGTCCATTATGTGTAAATTTCACACATTGGTGGAAGGTTGATGCTACGACTTTCATCGCATGGATCCATGGGCACGTCCTAGGAGGATATTGTATGGCAATTCGAGGTCCAAGACCTGACATGTGGTTTCCATGAGTGTTGGCCCAAGCTTAATCGTGCCTTGAGACACTCTTTCTTGGTAATCATATGCTCTTATCATGATGCCCTTTCCTTTGTCAATGGAACCTTCTGATATTTTCAACTGCTTGATGAGGCTAAGAGAACAGATGTTCAAACCTGCACCTCTATCCACCAAGACCCTTTTGATTTTTCTTTTGTTGACAATAGCTTCTAAGTGAAGTGCACAGTTGTGAGATGGTTGGGCGGGGAAATCTTGGTCAGAGAATGTAAGGAGATTAGGCGTTATGATATTTCTGACCATAGCTTGGAATTGCTTTGCATCAAGATCTGCGGGGATAGTGGATGAGGATAATGCTTCCTCAAGGATCTTTTTATGCGCTGATGAGATTTTTAACAACTCCATGATGGAGATGTGTGCTGGCATTCTCTTGAGTTGCTCCACAACATTGTAGGTATGTAGAACGACTCTAGATGAAGGGACTCTATTAGGTTGGGATGATCCTGCAATGACGACTTTGCTGCCTCTTGTGGTGACTCCACAATCTTCGGCATGGGTGCCCTTGATGGTGATGACCATGTAGTCCTCATTTAGGGAAGCAACGACTATTTTGTACACATGATTTACACTGCCCTTCCCTTTATCATTTTTATTTTTGTCATTGCCATGATTCGACATCAGATTCGTGTAGATTTGAAGATCCTGATTTCCAGTAGGCTGTTCCATGTTTATAATTTTCTTGTCAATGAGATCTTGGATGATGTTTTTGAGTCTCATGCAATTATTCGTGGTGTGACCTTTGATTTTGTGAAATTTGCAAAGTTGGTTCTCGTTGTACCAAGGGGGTTTGACATCAAGTTCTTGGTAATTTTTGAATGTGGGAGGTTTGATAAGTTTTTCGTCAATCAACTTTTTCATTATATCCTCCAATGGTTCCCCCAAAATGGTGTATTTGCGTTTTGGATAAGTTTTGCATTGAGGAGGTCCCCTTTGGTTAGTGAGGTTATTGATGGTGGGATTATTGGGTTGTTATGTTGTGTGATGAGTGTTTTGGCATTGTGATTGGATTTGCGGTGCGGGTGTATGTTGGCGTGGACCACTAATGACCACCTTGGCATTGACGATGCCATCATTAGTGATGTTCTTGTTTCTCGCCCACATGCGAGGTTTATCATTGTAATTTGATGGTGGGTGATTGTTTTGTGGCTTGTGATATGACGTTGATTCTGCGGGTTGAGTCACAAGGGCTCTTTCGATGTTGAGCGCCTTGGAGATCAATTGCTCATATGTGGTGATTCCCTGAACCTTGAGATGAAATGACAGGCAGCTTTCAAGGTTGGTTATGATTGTGTAGACTTTTTGTTCTTCTGGCATGGTCCACTTGCTCTGATTGGCCTTGGATTGCCATCATTGAAGGAATGAGGTGAAAGACTCATTCTTTCCTTGTTTTAGAGCAAAGAGTTCTTTGAGACTGACATCCATCGCAATGTTACATGCGTAATTCCTAATGAATGCGTCTCTAATTTCTTTGAATGTTCTAATGCCTGAAGGTAAGCGAGAGAACCATTCTATAGCAGGACTTGCCAAGCTCCTAGGGAATAGCCACATCAAATAAGTATCGTCATATGCAACTTCCATACAATGAACCTGGAATTCCCTAATGTGATCTTTAGGGTTTCCCATCCCTTGATACTTGTCAAATTTGGGGATTTCAAATCCCTTAGGGAATGGTTTCATGTCTAGGCTCCTATCAAATGGATAGGGACACAAGTTGCTTGGCGCTTTGGTCGTTCGCCCCGATTGAAGGTCGAACACTTGTTGTGAGAGCAACCTGAGTTGTGTCGTCACATCATTCTGGGGATCAAGGGGTGGGATGAAAGTGTTTTGAGGTGTTTGAATCATGGTTTGGATGGATGGGTTGGTCGATGCATTGTTTGATGGTATTTGCATGTTATGTCAAGCGAAGTAGGCTTCTACTTTCTTTTGTATGAACGATGCCTGTTGTTGATCTTGCTATTGTTGTGCTAGGATTTGTGCTTTTTGTTGTGCTTGTTGCTGCTCTAACAATGTTTGTTGTTGTTCCAACAACGCTTGTTGTTGGGCTTGTTGTTGTGCTTGTTGTTGTTGGGTTACTAATTTTTTTGCTTCTTATTAGTCTTGGTATTGCCTTAATGCTTGTTGGTATGCCTACAATTGTGATGCTTGTGCAAGAAGTTGTTCTTGTCCTTGTGCTTGTTGTGTTTGATATTGGGCTTGCGCTTGCACTTAGGCTTGAGCTTGTACTGCTTGTGCTTGTGTAGCTTGTTGTAATAAAATTTGTGCTTGCGTGACCCTTTGTGCTTGTAATGCTTGTGCGGCTTGGGCGGCTTCTTGTTGTTGTTGTTGCAATAAAGCTTGAGCTTGCATGGCTTGTTGTGTTTGTATGCGGCTTGTTAAGCTTTGGCAGCTTGTACAGCTTGAGCGACTTGTTGCACGGCTTTTTATTTCTGGACTTGTTGGTATCCTCTTTGGAAAGCAGCTTGCAATGCTGCATCATATTGATTTGATGGGGTGAAAGTTGGAGGTGGTGAAGGTGGTGGTGGATTTGGAATGGTAGTAGATGATGATGTTGTGTTGATGTTTTGCGTGTTGGATAATGGTATTGATGTAATGGGTCCTTGAGAGACCATGCTTTGTGATGCTTGGGGTGTGTTTGATGATGTTGCCATTGCTTGTGTGTTTATCATTTTTTGTTGTGATATCAACAATAAATTTTGAGTGTTTGGTGCAATGCTTTGATTGATGGTTGGGATGTAGGTTTGATTGATACTTGGTAGGGGAGGAAGCCCTAAACCAAGGAGTGATACGGATGATAGTGGTAGTGGTGGAAGAGGTGGAAATGTAAGGGGTGTAAGTTGTTGCGAGAATGTTGTGGTGTTGAATAAGCCCCCTATTCCAAACATATCTCCCTCTTCTTGTGAATTTGTGAGAAGAGGTGTTTGTGGTGTTGCGTGAAAAAATGATGATGATGGATCGTGATGGAATGTGAGAGGAACATTCTTGTGTAATGGGTTTTCGGGTATGTTTTGTTCCAAGGTGGTGTTTGCGTCCACATTTTGATTATTAACAAGGGGATGTGATTGAAGAGAATTGAGGAATGTGTTTCCCTTGTTGACATTTGGTTGGGTTGGAGCAAACGATGTTGTGATTTGTGGAATGTTTTGTGTGATGTTTTGAGATGGGGTTGTAGATGAAATGGGGATGGTGGATGAAATTGGGGGAAATGATGTGTCCACAATAGTACTCACATCGATATCCAAAGGCAACTTGGCCCCTTGTTTTGCTAGTTCAAGCATGTATAACGAAGGGTTAAGTCTCATCATGATGTTGATGATTCTATGTGTAGAAATCCAAATTTGGACACTTAATTTATCCAAATTTATCACTTTTTATCTAAACATCCTCTTATCCGAGTTAATTAAGTAATATTACTATTATTTAATTAATATCTTTAATTTTTCCAAATCCCTAAGGTATTTAATTAATAATTAAATACCTTGCCCTCCTTAATCCCTTTTTCATCAAATGAATTAAATAAATATTACATTTATTTAATTCCTCACATGTCATTTTCATCTAATCCTAATCCATCTCCTAATCTCTTCATTAAGGATGTGCACATGCCTAATCCTTGATTAGGATGTGTCACATCCTCCAACTTTTGCAAGTTGGCTTTTAATCCTAATTAACCCCTAATTATCCTCTAATTACTGATTAGTCAAACCTAATTAGTACCTTGGTCAACTCTCCCCATCCCCCAAGGAATTTTTAATTCCTTTTTATTCATCCTAGGCTCCTCTCTTCCCCATGTGAATTTTTAATTCACATTTTATTCCTTCTAGAATCCCCTTTTCCCATGCATCTTCTAGAACCTTTGACTTGTCACATCAAGTCACATGTGACAAACTCCCACCTTTTGGGAACCTTGTCTTATCCACCGGATTCTTCCAATCATTGTAAATTTTTAATTCACTTTTATTCACCCAAGATTCTTCTCATCTCCCAATGTACTTGCAAGGTACTTGTACTTCCTCCACATCATGTACCTCTCTTCCATATCACCTCCACATCATCCTACCTTTATCCACTTCACAATCCACATGCCAAGATGTGAGGGCTTGTGATTCCTCAACTCACCTTAGCCCTTCATCTTGGCCTTGTTGGATAAATCTCAACCATTGAATTCTCTAGAGAATTCAAGTTCCTCTATAAATACCCCCTCCCCAAGGGCATTTTGAAACACTTAGCCATTTTATAACTACATGCTGCCAATTTGCATTCTCACTCATTCACTATCATCTAGCCATTCATTCTAATCATTTTGCATAAGTTGATCTTGCATTTAGTCACTCAAGAAGTCATCTAAGGAGCACACAAAGTCATCCAAATCAAGGGCCAATTAAGGAGTCGTCAACAACAAGGAAGGTGAAATCATTTGCAGCTTGTGTTATCCATTTTCCTTCTTGTTTTATCAATCTTTAGGCTAATCTTGAAGTGTCTTTAGTCTTTTATCATTCACATTTTTAAGTTATTTTGCACACTAGAGTAGGTTAAAATTCTAAGTTACACACTATGGTTGTCCGGATTTTGGAGCATTTCTGCCATTTCCTCGCAAGACATTCTGAAAGTGAGGTCTTCTCCTTGATTTCATTCTTGGGGATGTTGTAATGATGAGAGGGTCAATGGGTTGCTTGATTCTGTTGGATTCATTTCTGTGTTGGTTTGGCTAAGATCACTTGAAGCAGGTGTTTCTTTGTTGGCTTCCATACTCTTCTTGTATTGAGATCTTTTTTGGACCATAAAACAAGGATCAAGAATATGGGAGATGAATCTCTTGATTCTTTGGATTGATCTCTATTTTATGTCCCAAAGTGAAAGTTTTAGGATGCTTTTGAGGATCAAAGGTGATGATATGATGATGTTATGGATGCTTTTTACTTTTTGATCAATCTTGAATGAGACACTAGGCTTTTAGGACTTTGGATTTTGATTTTGGATTTTGGATTTTGAGATTTTTGAGATTTTTCCCTTGACTTTGATTTTGCTTTTGATTTGGATTTTGAACAAAAAGACCCTAAGATGTTGGATGATGATCTAAGGGATAGCTTTGTCCAAAGGATGATAATTTGAATGTGTGAGGAGAAGGATGCATCTACCCACACCTATTCAAACAAGATAATAGCTTTTGCTAAGCATATGGAGAAGGATTCATCTACATATACTAAGCTAAACAAGGTGATTTGGATAAATTTGACAAAGGATATTCAAAATGATGCATTTACACATTCCTAGCCAAAGGTGATTTTGATAATGTTTTCAAGGATATAGTCTCAATGATTTGGATGATTTTTTATTTCACCGCAAAGCCTAGTATCAAGGTTGATTTCAAGATTTTCCAAAAGATGATTTGTGAGATGGATTCAATGTTTTGAAAGATGGATGAAAGAGGTTTGATTTGTTTTGATCCTTAGGTGAATCTAAAAAGACACTTTGTTTTCCTATACCTAGGTATTGAAGAGCATGCAAATGCTTCCTAAAGACCTTTGTAACCAAGAAACGATTTCATTTTAACATTCATTTTTGGATTTCCAATGATTTTTGCTTTGGGATTTGTGAGTCTCCAATCACACATGAAAATTCATTTTGCTTAGCTTTGCTTAATGGCTTTATTTTACCAAAAACACTTTCTTTGATTAAGTTTTCAAACTAAGATGTCCAATGTCTTAATTTCTTCAAACTCCACAAGATATGTTATGTGGAAATTTAATGAACTTAAGGCAAGGGTTTCCTATTGTTTACTAAAGGAGACAAATTGAGATATAATCCAATGTTTAGAAACCTCTAAGGATGTGAATCCCAAGGGAAAGCAATAACATATGGATTGAGTCAATGACATTTGTCTCCAAAAGGGTTTGAAATTTGAATGTTATTGTTAAGTGTTTGTTTGCAAATGTTTTTGAATACAACACCGTGTTTACAAGCAATGTAACATCCTAGCTCAATTGGTACGTTTTTCTTAGTGGGCTTGCCTCATGCCCTTCATAGTAGAAGGGATGATTTTACATGCGACCAAGGATAAAATATAAAGGCATGTTAAGAATGAAGTCTTAACCTCTATATTTCAACCAAGATCGAACATGGCAAGTAACTTCTTGGAATCTAAGTTCCAATGCACCACTTTGATAAACTCGTTTGGATGGACTGGTTGGCTTCTGCAAACAAGGTTCTTAATGACACAATATCGGGGACATGGCACCTTGCGAGCATCCAGCAAGCCACTAAAGGCTTTAATCAATCCTACTAGGGGCTCTTATACGTTTTACGGTAGTACCCCATTCTGAAAGACACTGTACGACTGAGGCCTACATACCATGAGGACTTGACAGTTTAGTCTTATTCATTTGTATACCGGTTTGAATGAAAAACCGGTTGGAGTCACCGTCGAGTTCTCCTTTTAGATGTGTCTCTTAGGTAGGCCCCTCTAAAGGTAAACAATAGCAAGCAAGCACATATGTGGTTCGATCGACCTTCGTTTAGAAACAAAGGGA
Source organism: Sequoia sempervirens (assembly GCA_007258455.2). Classification (NCBI taxonomy): domain Eukaryota; kingdom Viridiplantae; phylum Streptophyta; class Pinopsida; order Cupressales; family Cupressaceae; genus Sequoia; species Sequoia sempervirens. The sequence continues at coordinate 204,197 of VDFB02266474.1, forward strand.
GAACACACGTGATATACCTAACTCACACTCGCAAAGTGTTTTGTTTAATTTTAAAACCCAAATTGAAGTGTGTATGGGAAATTATTTACGTAACTTAATGTCACCAAAAGCCTTTTGATTCTCAAGATCGCCGTGAGGCACAAGAGAAGTGCATACGTCTTTTGATGATATTGCTTTGTGTAAATAATTACAAAACAATAAAGGCACACATTCATTTTATGCTTCAAAGCAATGATTTGATTCGTTTTAAAACACCAAAGGAAAGATGAAGATTGCTTGTTCGATTTTAGCCCAAATTGAAATCTAGTAGGTATCTAAGTTTCAATTTTAACCTTTTGCAAATGAAAAATAAAAGTGTTCTTTTTAGACCCAAATGAAAGTTAGTGTCCTAAAAACGAAAGATAACAATTTTGTGAAGAAGTTTTAAACAAACACTTAAAGCGTTTAAAAACACTTTGGTTTTAAAATATCCTCCTTTCGTTTTCCTTTGCTAGCCTTGTCTTCCTCGCTTTCCTTCATTTGTACCTTGTTCACTTTTGTTTACCTTTGTTTGTTTTTGTACCTATTCCATAGTGGATTGGTGTCAAATGTGTCAATGACCCTTTCCCAATCCTTGATCAATAGCTAAAATGATGAGATGCAATGGAGATGAGGAACAAGATTAGTTCTCAAACCAAGAGAGTAACCTTTCATAAAAGTTGTGGATGATTTGATGAAGGATGAAGCTTTAATTTATAGATTTTCTTGATGAGAGATTGGCCAAATGGATGAATGTGGGATAAAGAATCAAGCCAATGAGATGGAGACACTTGTCATATTGTGAGTGGTTAAGGAGTGTGCAAGATTTGGGAAATGTGCCCATGAGAGGGAGTTTCAAATTCAAATTTGGGCAATAAATTTTGAGAGGGGGACAAGAAAATGAGAAATAAATGCAATGTTGGAGGGAAAAATCAACTTGTCATATTTTTCAAACTTGAGGGAATATTCCCCATAAATGCCATGTTGATTGAAAATGATGATTTTAATAAATCAAAAAATTGATTTATTTGTGCAAGTGGCATAATCTAGAGAATCCAAGAGATTAGGATTAACATTTAATCATGGTTAGACTAACTTAATGATGATTAGGTGAGTTTGACTTTTATGACTTAAATATTTGATTTATTTAAATCAGAAAAGGATGAAATATGGATTTTGAGATTTAATTAAATAAAGTTTTGGTTTATTTAATTAAAGGGATGATGTTTGATTTATTTGATTAAAAGGTTGATGACAATGTTTATTTAATTTTGAATGAATGACCTTAGGAGATGGAATCTAATGAAATTACCTGATAAATGAATGAAGGTGAATTTGATTAATTGATGAATGGGCCTAATGTGAAATCTAGTTTAGTTAATGAATGAACTTGATTGAATGCATAATGTTAATTTTGCATGTCTACAATTATCCATTCTAGGCATCCACATGTGGGGAAAACAATATTAAATATTTGTGTCCACAAGTCACCTTTACTACTGCTAGTGGACCCATCACCCTTTATGAATATATTACAATCAATGGTGATAATTAATATTACAAAATATTTTCTCAATACACCTTAAGTTCTTAGAGACACTTTCCAAGGATGTTGGAACCATGACATAGGATTTACAAGGTGGATGGCACCTTAATCCTAACATTCTTCCACTTGACATCAATATTGTAAATACACCCATAGGAATCACAAGCAAAGAAAAAACATCCCTTATCCAAACATGTACCATATGAATCTTCGCCATTCTCTTATGCTCCAACAAGATACCTTCAAAAGGAACCATGATAACCACCATCAAGAAAAGACTCCTTACATCCTCCAACATGCCAAGGTGAAACATATCGACTATCACTGAAACCTACACCAATATTTACATGAACACAAGAATCACATTCAAATGATAAAAAAGGCTCTGAGTAGTTGTCTTACTCATACTAGTTGGAATAACAACCACAAAAAAATGCAATTCATCCAAGCTAACCATACATCAAACTAGGGTATACAAATCATAGATAAAACTTCATTCCATCAACACGCCAACCCAAAATCTCAATCAATGAAAGTAGGTAGCTAATCCCCAACTTACATAACTCATAAATCCAAAACCAATGAAACATGCAAACTCATCATTGCATCAATAACCAACAAACCAATATATCAGAGAGGATAACCATACATATATCTAGAAACCCCCATTGCATGACTAATGTCAAATATGAAAATATATCAAATCATACCAATTATACCTATAGTACTTCACATAGAGGATGTGACTAACTCCTCTATTTTATAGTGTCAAGGAAACATACAATGATATGCAAATATTGCAAAAAAATATGTTGCAATACCTCTCTCACCAATAGTATCCATAGCTCTCCCAAGTTCTTCACACTCAACCATGTGAATACAAGCATCTAAGAAGAATACCATGACCAAAGAGAGAACCTATAAATGAAAGCATATCGTTGTTCCACACTAACATGTACCAAGTTGTGTAAAGTAAGATCTTGTTCACCATTCCTATACTGAAAGGATATCAAAATCTAACATTCAAACCAAATGAAAACATGGCAGAAATAAATGCAAAACTCTCATACCAAAGGTAGATCAAAACAACCAAACATCCCCACAACAAAGGGAATATGACCAAAGCCACAAACTATTTCTTGTACACCTCTAAAAGAGTCCTTAGAACTAGATCCATAGCTCAAGACCAAACCAAGGAGAACAATGGAAATCCATAAACCATGCATCTTATTCAAAGGAAGCCCTGCAAAATCATGAAGCTCCAAGCAAATGATTAATACTCAAAACCGATGAGAACAAATAATACCACTATCAAAATATGAACTATATAATCAGGAACATATCATGACTCAATGATCTAACATCCCCTCCTAGGAGATCACATGAAAATAACCATCCATCATCAAATGATGAATCAACATCACTATCAAAGCTCCCACTGAATTGTGTAACCAAAATCTCTAGGCATTGTGATAAACATATGCTAACTGAAGATCCTCCATGGCCCCAACACGATCAAAGAACTCAACACCATGAGCTTCCAAAAGGTAAATTCAAACCATAATCTCCAAACCAAGAATATACAATTTTCACACATACTTTGTCAATAGAACTAAATATGTCATTAAACTCTCATTGTTATCTAAAGGAAAAATCCAAGAGCTCCTTATGACACCAAAAACCATTGCAAAACACCATACATCTTCTAATAAAATATTATCCATGGCTCACTACACACTACAACAACAATAACTTAGAACCAAAATCATGAAACAAAGAAGATAGAACACATTACATATGTAACTGCATAAATCTCTCACTGAAAGTAATACCGAGTTATATATGGCATCATAACCAATATCATTTCCAACACTCTTCTAAAAGTGAACAAATCTTCTCATGCACCATAAGCTACTGCTAAAGATTCAAATGAATAACTATATCAAGCACTTTCAATAACCATCTCTCACTACAATAAGCATACCAATGTAATAATGGAGACCAAGAATATGGCCTACCAAACATAATCCACATCAGATAATTTTACAATATCTACACATATGCAACATCTCAAAGGAGAAATACATTTTTAGTGCTCCAATCTCAAATAACTGAAAATGGATTCAACCCCACATTAATATCATGAAAAACACGTGGATTTTCAAGACTCAAAAACCATAATCAATGTTAATATAATTTTCCAAACAAAACCACATAGGAGTAACCATAGATCAATAAGAACCCTCCAAGAAGCCATGCAATCTTGTAACCGTCTTCATCTAGAACACCCTAAATACAATGCCATCATAGATCTACATATCGCATATTTTAGTTAACATGTAAAACACGCAAAACCATCTCTATAAATATGAAATCCATTTAAACATCCAAACATTCACATCAAAAATGATATCTGAATAATGGAATAAGCACAAATCTACAAACCCACAACTGAAATCAAGAGTAAACTACAACCCAATAGGAAAAACTAAGTTTTCTAGGAGCTTATAACATATGAAACATATTAGCTCCACAACTCAAAAAGAGGTTAGTGGCTTATCTTCTAGTGCTTTCATGTAACCAAGGGATAAAACCATGAGGCCTGTTGACATAAGCACTCCATTTTGTAGTCCAAATTGAGGGTGTTTCTCCATGTGATTAGGATATCTCTACCCATCGAACATAAACACCTTCTCACTGCACATGCCCACAAGGAAAAGGAACAAAACCACCAAACAAGAGGATACACAATATTATCAAACAAGAGCTTCAAGTTACCAAAACATAACTAACTCCATAAACATCCATAATCATCTCACTTCCAATGCCAAACATAGATCACATTGACAATATCAATGACTTACAATCTCACAAATATTCAAAACAAAGTTAACTCAAAGAAAATTCATTGCAGCCCCACAAGCCTTCAACCTTCAATTCCAAGTTAAGAAATAAAAAATGAAGGAACACCCAAAACCAAATTCACCTTAATCTTTGATACCAAATGATGAGAAATAAATAGGTTCTTATAATAATTATTGGGAAATGAAATCTCTATCCAAATATGACTTTAATGGATGAGATAAAAGGCTTGGACTACAACAACTTTAAAATTTGAAACTTATATGAAAATTTGAAAATTAAGTTGCCTTAATATGGAATTACCATGATAATATCCATCTTTATGATGCTAAAAATCAGTCAACATATCATGCTTATAAACATTACCTTATGTGAAAGTATAACAACAATATATAAAGAATAACATCACCATAAGATAGCAACAATGAGACATAAATCAGAAACATAAGAGCATCACATAACACAAGATTTATGTGAAGAAATACTTGCAAGAAAGAACTCCACCAAGAAGAAAGGCCAAGTATGCATTATCTTCGAATGAATGAGATTACAATACATTCACTTCCACTCTCCTCTTTTCCTCCAACATGGCAACACCTAAGTACCTGTGAACAACCTCCTTATGCCTCAACCCATCCTTGTTCTTGCAAAGGAACTCTACATTCAATTGTTGCTCATATTTTCTACATCCAAGAGGCTAAATTTATAGACTTGTGAAGGAATCTTAAGCCCTAAACATGGCTCTCAAAGATGACCCTTCATTCCAAACATCCCCAAACCTTGGAATATACCACATAAAAATGTGAAAGGAAATCGAGTTTGGCTCCAATACTTTTCCTCCAACTTGGGCACCCAAACATGGAAGATAAACATTACATTAAATGCAATAAATGATAGAATACCAAGAGACACTTGTTACCTCATTCCAAGCTCCCACTTGGATAATACCAAAAGTCACTTGAATTTTTCCTTTCCCTTATCATTTATTATCCCATTCTAGGAATCCACATGTGGGGAAAACAATATTAAATATTTATGTCTACAAATCACCTTTACCATTACTAGTGGACCCATCACCCCTTATGAATATATTTCAATCAATGGTGAGAATTAATATTACAAAATATTTTCCCAATACACCCTAAGCACCTAGAGACACTTTCCAAGAATGTTGGAACCATGACATAGGATTTACAAGGTGGATGGCACCTTAATCCTAACACATTTGATTCAATACGGGGGCTATGCTTGGGTTCAAGAGAACCCTATAGATAGTTTCATGCCCACTAGGGGCATTTGGTTTGTTTAGTTGGTGAGATATAGGTGCTTGCATAGTAATACTATCAAGCTTCATCAGCTTCACAAACACTGCACATGCAACACATAGGAAGTTAAAGGGCTTGTACTACCTACCCAACACAAACCCACCCCTCACTTTGAGGGCGTTCATGCGTTCACCCCTCAACCCCCCTTTCTACCTTATCTATAGTGGGGGGCCTACTCTAGAATGGGAAGGGCTCCCAACTATGGATATAAGACTCGACATCCCAATATAGGGGTTGGGAGTAGGGGGTCGAGGTTCAAGTGCCTAAAGTAAAGGCATTAACCCTCCCCCACTATAGATATGGGCTTACCCTCGAGGCTCCTTTCTATAGTAGGCCCTTAGTCAATCCCCTTACAATCCAACCCTACAATCTATAGGGCCTTTTCTATAGTTATAATTCCCCCTACTCAGAGGCTTGATCCTACCCTACCCTATAGTAGTGGGTGGGGATCTGTCGAGTAGGGAAAACCTTCTTCACAACTTGAAGGGGAAGGGACCTATGCATGCATTTGAATTTGACCCAAGTCAATCTTTTCCTCACAACCATGCCACAAGAAGGCTCACGTGGAATGGAGGGGAATATTACAATATGTGATGTGAATGGAGGGTGTAATCCACCAAAATCATCATTTTAAATTGTTTCAATTATAGTGAATAAATAACAAGAATTTAGACAATGTAAACTAGTGAATTGTAACATGTAGATTGAATTATACTAATTTTTTTCTATTTTTCAATCAATTTTTTGTTTTTTAATATTTTATTGAGTGAAATTTTATAGCAACACATAACATTCACTAGAAATATTTTTTTCACAATTTCTTGGAATTAAGCCATTAGCTTTAATGTCTAGTGCACATTAAGCCTATATTTTGGCAAAATGCATTTTTCTTAGCATATATATTATTTTTTTTTATTTGAAACAAGGGCATCCATGTAAAGTGTGGTTCATTTTAATAAAAAAAAAACTAACAAAATTTATTATTTTTTCTAGTGTCTAACATAAATCATGTTTTTTTGTAATGGACGTACATTCATTATAAAATAATAATAATACATATTATACTCTTATAAAAGGTAAGTGAGGGCTACATTCATGTAAAATGACATCTTCAAATGACTTTGTTTGATCCCCTACAAGGTGAAACAATTTTATATTTTTATCAAGATTTCGGTAGGTATGGAGGTGACTCTAATGGGTTTTGATTTCCAACTTGAGTGGTTCTATTCAAGGAACTTAGATCTAATACCATTTGATTGAATCCCTAGGCTCAAACCATGTATTTTTAAAAAATAAATCATTTGAGGTGAAAAATAGTTTGGCCCAAAATGTGCTTCAACCTATATACATGTATCATATATACATATATGTACATAGAAAAAATGTCCATACACATGCAATGAGATATATTTTATAAAGAAACAGAAATTGTCTTTATGAATTTTTAATTATCTGTATGAATCTTGAGCTCTTTTCAAAATAAGATTTTCCATTCTAACATACTATGAGTCATTTGATGTGATTTTCAATTAAAAATAGGGGAACTTTCTTAAAATGGATAAGGGGTTGAATATGAATGAGGGTCATTGACTCAACTTGCGTTCTAATAATTGAAAAAATTGTAGGGGTAAAAATCATTGTTAGACCTTTGAGGGTTGAGGAATGTTAATTGAATATTTGAAAATCTTTGGAACTTGGAAAGATGCAATATCAATTAAAATGTTTATCTTGGGACTAGATGATGGTAGAGCTTTAGTGAGGAGAAATTTGTGTAGAGGAAGAGTGGATGCATGTCATAGATTAATTTTTAATTAAACCATTAGGGCTCCTAATTCAAATATTTTAAGATTTTAAATTTGAGGAGCATCAGTTGTTGACAATGAGAAGATCTAGCTATGGGAGAGGTTTATGTTTAGAAATGATGTGATATCATGGCTATAACATATTTAAGGTCATAAATAATGAAATTAATTTGTTTAAATTTTAATCAAGCAATGAAATATATCTTGTAGTTGGCAAAAAAATTAAGTAGATATTGTGAACACTGATTTTGGGTGCCCAATGGTTCTCTAACTCTTCCAGGTTTTTCACCTAAAAGGAGAGAAATGGGCCCAAAATGTTAATGTCTACACTCAAGATTAATGTTATGAGGGATGTAATGTAACTAAATATGATTTATAATGCAATAAGATGAAAGAAAGATGATTTATTGATGCTAAACCTAAGAAATGCAAAGTGCTGGAAAACACAGTGATGTATGCAAAAACACCTAAGAATGCAAATAAATGATGACATAATCAAAAAAGGCTGGAGAAGTGCACCTAGAATTTGAATTCTGATGCAAAGAGGCTTTGGAATCCTGCAAAGTTGACTGGAAATGTTGACTGGGACACTTACACCAAACTGGGCAACTTAGTCCAGTTTCAAGGAAAATCTGCCAAAACATGAATATGCCAAATGCGTACTTAGAAATACATAAACCACTTTTTAGGCTTGGAAGTGGGACTAATTCGCCACAAATGGTGACTTAGTCCACCTGGGAATTTCTGGAAATTCAGGATAGGATTTTGTAGCTTTCGGTCTGTACTTCCTTTTCTAACAGGTGTTCGGTCTGGATTCTACAGAAAACAAGCTAAAATTGATCTCCAAGATTCAATTAGGTTTTTTTAACTTTGATGACTTTGATGGATTGAAAACACCTTTTTGACACTTTCCTCTTTGACAAATTTGTATACAAGACCTACAAACACACATGCAGAGAGGGGAAAAAGGGTTAAGGGTTAGAGTATAGGGGTTTGCCTTGGTCAAACCTTGATTTGGTAATCAAACCCCAGATAATGCAATGAAATAAGAAGAGATGATGAATAAACAGCATGCAATGTCACAAACTCACCAAACCCTTTATGTGTAAATCTGAAGATATGCAATGTAGTGCTCCAATGGATGACTTGATTATGCTTAGAGTGCTTGAATGCTTAATAGTTGCTTGATTGATTAAGTGAATGAATGCTTGAATGAATAGGTGTTAAAATGAGAGGAAAACCCCTTTATTTATACTTGATTTTCCATTATTTCCCAAAAAATAACACATCATAGGCCAACCTCAAGGGTAAGAGAATAAAATCCCGCCAAGAAATTAAAATTATTTTGATTTTTGTGCCCAGTGGGACTAAGTTGCCCCAGGTGGCAACTTGGTCCCACTAGGGCAATTTGATTGGGTTTCATAAATTAAAGTGCATTAAATAAGGTTTAACAGGAATGTCCTAAAAAATACACTTAAGTAGGGTCGAAAAGTGCATTAAGGGGTCATTTAAACATGAGAAAGGGTTGAATTAGTGATGACAAGTCTAGAAAAAATGTGAGAATTTGTTACAATTCTTTACAACACTTTGAAATAAGACTTGGTAAGTGATAAAAAAGGGATATTTAAGTGAATTATAGTGAAAGGGTCCTAAAAAAGTATGAAAGCGGGCTACAACACTTCACAACACTTTTACAAGACATCCTAGAATTCTTTATGAGTCTCAAGGGTCCAAGACCTAATGTGAATGTGTTGACCACATTACAACATTAAATCTAGGAAAAATCAAGCCAAAGTCCATAAGAAAGACTCAAGTGAGCGTAAAAATGTCAACTATACATTTTTTGGCGACACAGATACTATATCAAGGCTCTAGGTTTTTTGTGCGATCATACATGCATAACTCTCTTTTTAAATCTTTTGAGTTGAAAATTTTTGGCCATTGATTTATTTTCAAGCAATGGTCACAATCAAAATATTAAACTTGACTCTTGGAAAATATCAAATTCGTAAATATTTTTATCCTTCTTTTAAAAAAGCTAGTAGGTATTGTCCCTCAACACTATAATAGGTGTTTGAGATGTCACGCCCATAAGATCATGATAAAAAATTTACCATGCACACTATAAGTTATAGGGGAATCACCGATTCTTGTAGTTAAAAAAAAAGCTCATCCCCATGGGAATGATCAAGTTTAAAATAATTATTTCTAAACAAGTAGATGATAAACATACAATTTTTTGAAGCTTTTTTGCATGTTTCCATGTGAATGAACATTAAACTATGTGATTATCTCAAAAATATGCTTCTAGGTTGTTATCTTGCAATTCTAAAATCTTATAGATTTGGTAGACCATGATAGAATACACATATACACTACACCCAACCTTTAAAACAAGTTGGGAATTTGATATATTATAGAACCCTTTTGATATCACCATGTTCTCATGAAATCGTTATAAACAGTGACTCATGGTGACTACAACCTCAAAGGACCAATGACTAAAATTTATTAAAAAAATATTTCATGGAGCTATTTAAAAAGGGAAATAAATGTGGAGCATATAAGACCTATGGTTATGAAAACTATCAATGCTTTCTAAGCTACAACAACTTATTCTACTTGAACCACCTTTGACTATGAGAGATAAGACCTTAATGCCTAGTTCCATCCCTAATTTTTGTTTCCATATTTTCTTAGGTCCTATTGAACATCTCACAAGACTCTACTTGGGCACACTACAATCCCCCTAGCACTCTATAATCATGCCATGCCAACAATGTTCCATACAAGCAATTTAAAAATAGAAATTTGACAAAAATAACAAAGAATGTGTTTTTTCAATTTGCTAAAAAATGTAAAGCTAGGTTTAGGTAAAATAAAAAATTCTTTATCATCATTTTTTATTAATTTATGATTAGTTTATACATTGTAGTAAATAATATTTTATTTAAATTATAGACATAACATACCAAAGTAGAAATTGTGTCTCAAATAACCTAAATAATGCAATGAGAGTTCCTCACAACACTTTCAACATGTCACTAGTCACAATAACTTTATGGCAACTAGAGATGAAGGGTATGATTGAAGCTTTTCAATCATACATCCCATACCATAATATCCTTAGAGAACACTTGCCTATAATTAGGCAAATGGTATTTAGTTACGGTAAATTGTAGTTTTTTAGAGACAAGGTAAATTTAGACCTTATTCGAGGTAGCATTTTATACATGTTTGGTTGTATAAGTTAATACAAACTCTTTGCATTGTGCACACTTATTTAAGAGAGCATAACTACATTATTGCTATTAATTTGTTAATTTGAACATTTAAAAGATGGAAGAACTACAAATGTCTTACATAAAAATTAGCATACTTTATTATGTGTACTAATGTTAAGATGTAAACATTCAATCATAGAATTAATGTTTAACAAAATAGAATGCAAACAACATAAAGTATGTTTGGTGGGATTCTTTATGGGAGGAGTCCCACCACAAAATCTCCAATATGAGAGTTGGACAAATTACTACCAATTGTAATACTTGCCAACCTAACATTCCATATTCAACATGATAAATTTACAATACAATAAGCCTCCTATATATAATCTCTCATATATAAGATACTAAATTATTCACATAATAGAATATTGAGGAAAGGTAAAGTTTAACCTTACAATAAATTTCACTAACACTCCTAAACCTACTTATCAAACTTCATATAACTATGGATTATGTGTACCACAAGTTGGCTACTCCATAACCTCATACATATCATATTAGCACGCTCTCTAACATTTCACATCATTTAACCCACTTCCCACATGAAGCATGTGAAGAACTTGAAGAGTAGCATCCTCAATCATCAATTTATCAATATATCTAGTGTTTCTAGTCCACTCTCACTGCATCAACTTAACTTGTAATGATCACAAATACTTGTACTTTATTTTAGTTTTTTAATTGAACTAACTCTAATTATATAATTTATTAATCTCTTTTAACTCCAATAAATGTTTTGTAACCATTGTAATGTTATTCAATCTCCAAGTAAATTTTTAGCATCCACAAATACTTTCCTTTTTCTATTTCATTGGTTTATGTAGTTTGTTGTAACAATCCTCATTACCTATTGTGAACGTCATAAATAGGTAAATTTGCATCTGTAATTTTGTAGATATATTCTGCCTTCAAAAGGCAGACCTATCATAGCCATGAGATAAAACAATTACTCAGAAAGAGGACCAAAAGGAGGTCATCTGGAGTAAAGAACAAACAAGCGATCATTAGATTCTCTCCCCAAGGAATGATTGTAAGCTCTTCTCCGACAGGCTCAGCAGTTGTCAGTTTTCTTCAAGCCTTCCACTCCTTCCTGCCCTTAACCCTTTCTCAAAGACTGGGCTTAAACACTATCTCCTCATCAGCATGCCAAGGCAGTAATGATAGAATATAATATGATTCAATCAACAGCACGGTCTAGCTCTTTAAACAGTTACAAACAACACTTTTTGAAAACTGGAAATAGTATCCAGTTCATTCTCACCACTGCAAGCATGGCAACATACTCTCTGCTGTAGTGTTAGCTTGTCTTGATAGATTGCTTCTCCAAACGTCACCAGTAATCTCCACATGAACAAAGTCCATGTTCAAAATGATGGAACCGGTTCGCATCTCTCACAACAATTTCTCTTGCAACAATTTTGGAGATAAACTTGGTTGCAGTGTGGCAGTCAATACATACACGAAGGTTCTTGACAACTCTAATTGTTGTTCCAGGGGATGTGTTTATCAACCCGAATGCAATTGCCAACATCTCACTATGGTGGCGGTGAAATGACTTCTCCTCCCCTTCCTCTACATCATTGGGTACTGGCTTTGAATTTGGAATGTACCCTTCTTGCTTCATCTCCCAATACAACTTATCCAACTTTGCATAGATTTCATGTGTTTGTGGGTGTGATCTGTCTCCAACACAAAAAGCGTGTACCATTTTATGGAGTTCAATCCAGCTGCATCCAGGCATCTTTCTAATTCCTCTATCTTTCATCAACTTCCATACCTTTTGAACGTCACCCCACCTTCCTACTTCTGAATAAATGTTTGATAGAAGAACATAAGGTGCAGTGCTTTTATAATCCAACTCAAAAATGATTTCTGCCACGAATTCTCCTAGCAGTACATTCGCATGTGATCTACATGCACCAAGCAAACATATCCACACAACCACATCAGGTTTTATTGGCATCTTGATGATAAAGTTTAGGGCTTCCTCAAGATAGCCAGCTCGTCCAAGAAGGTCAACCATGCATATATAATGATCCATTATAGGCGTAATGCAATAGGAATATCTCATGCAATTGAAGTATTTACAGCCCACATCCACTAGACCTGCATGGCTGCATGCAAATAAAACAGAAACAAATGTTACATGGTTTGGGTTGAGTCCAGAGTGCTTCATTAGTTCAAAGAGTTTAAGGGCATCATTGCAATTGCCATGAATTGCATATCCTGTAATCATTGCAGTCCATAAGACCACATTTGGATGTTGCAATTTGTCAAATAATTTGCGTGCCCTCTGTATGGTAGCACATTTTGCATACATGTCTATCAGGGCAGTCACAACTATGACATCTGACAAAAATCCATATTCGATTATTCTTTGATGGATCTCCATACCTTGTTTTAAAGCTCCCATCTTGGCACATGCTGGGAGGATGGTAGCAAAGGTTGCTGGGTTTGGCTTTACACCAGCCAATTGCATTTTCTTAAAGAACTCCACGGCCTTCTCAATAAGCCCATTTTGTGAATATCCCGCAATCATTGCAGTCCATGAGACCACATTTTGCTGAGGCATTTCTTCAAAAAACCGTAAAGCCTCATCAAGAAAACCATTTTGTGCATATCCAACAATTATTGAATTCCACGAGACAGCATCTTGTTGAGGCATTTTGTCAAACAATTTGCGTGCCTTCTGTATGCTTCCACATTTTATATACATCTCTATCAGGGCAGTAACAACCACTATATCTGATAAAAATTTGATTTCTATTATTCTTTGATGGATCTGCATACCCTGTTCCAATGCTCCAAGTTGCCCGCAAGCTGGCAGAATGCTGGCAAAGGTTGACAAATCTGGTTTCTCTCCTTCCAAGTGCATTTCTTTAAAAAGCTCCAAGGCTTCCTCAGCAAACCCATGTTTTCCCAATCCTGAAATCATTGCAGTCCATGAAACCATATTCCGTTGAGGCATTTCATTGAAAATCTTAAAAGCCTCATCAAATACACCATGTTGTGCATATCCTACGATCATTGCATTCCACGAGATCACATTTCGTTGAGGCATTTTTTTGAAAAGCGTTAGAGCCTCATCAAGAGCACCTCTTTGTGCATATCCAGCAATAATTGTATTCCATGAGACCACATCGCTCTGAGGCATTTTGTCAAACAATTGGTGTGCCTCCTGCAACCTTCCACATTTTGCGTACATGTCAATCAAGGCGTTCACAACAACACCATTTAACAAAAACCCACCTTCTATTACTCTCTGATGGATCTCGACACCCTGCTCCAAGGCTCCTGTACTGGCACATGCTGGAAGGATGCTAGCAAAGGTTACTGCATTAGGCTTTACACCTGCCAATTGCATTTGCTTAAAAGTCTCCAAGGCATTCCTAACAAATCCATTTCGCGCATATCCTACAATCATCGCAGTCCACGAAACCACATTAGGTTGAGGCATTTCTTTAAAAAGACTCAATGCCTCCCGCAAAATACCATTTTGGGCATACCCTGCAATCATAACAGTCCACGAGACCGGATCTCGTTGAGGTATCTTGTCAAACAGTTCGCGTGCCTTCGGTATGCTTCCACATTTCACATACATATCTATCAGAGAATTCCCAACCACAACATCCGATAAAAACCCACATTCGACTATTCTTTGATGTATCTCCATACCCTGTTCCAAGGCTCTCATTTTGGCACATGCTGGAAGGATATGTGCAAAAGTGAACAAATCAGGTTGCACATCTGTTTGTTGCATTTGGCCAAAAAGTGATAATGCCTCTTGAGAATGTCCATGTCTTCTGTAAGCTAACATTATCATATTCCATGAGAGGACGTCTGGTTGTGTTATGCAGTCAAAAACTCTGCGAGCATCCTTCAAACTACCACATTTGTCATACGTGTTGATCAGTGTATTCTGCAAAAATGTGTGGGCAACAAATGCAAATCCCCTGACATTGATGTAGGAATGGATTAGTTTACCCTCTGCAAGCGCTTTCTTGGCAATGCAGGTTTTCAATAGCTGAAGATATGTAGAAATGTCCCGAGGAGGATTGTGCTCTGTAAGAAGAATGTTTACAGCCTCCTTTAACCGACCCTCTGTACAGAGCGCTCCCAGCCGAGCAAGGGATGAGAAAGTGCGACTGAAACGTGGAGAATGCGTTGTTTTCATCATTCTCCCACAATAAAACGCCACCACCATCGAAGACTTCGTCTGTAACCATGGTATTATAAACATTTATTCCTTTGTGCGATTCAGTCTCAGATGCAACCATTTATTTCCCCGAATCAGTTCAGATGATGGAGTTCCTTGTACTCCATGGTTTACCCAATTGGGGTTTATTAACGTTGCTACCCTCTTTTAAAACTTGGGTTGATTTTTAAAATATGTTGAGTTATGCAATCAAGGTAAATTTTTTGATGAATAAATTCTATTTAATCTTTTAATTAATTAAAAATAATAATCGTACAATATTTTTTAAAAAGATGGGTCGTCACACACACGTTCAAAGTTTATGAAGAATGATATCCAAAATTAAGATGAAATTTCAATAAAGGGTTACGTTCAAAGTTTATGAAGAATGATATCCAAAATTAAGATGAAATTTCAATAAAGGGTTAAGTCTAAACATTGAAAAAAAATGATGTAACACTCTAAATTTTGACTACAAAGACATGATATTTATTTATATTATGAAGACATGATATTTATTTATATTGAGCTTTATCACACTCTTCAAATTCAAATTCAGACTCATATTTTGCCGGTTTATGAAGTTAAAAAATAAACATCACCTCTTATATAATTATTTCATAGATTATTAAAGAAAATGGCTTATGAGTTGCAGTTTAATTGATGTTTGTGGTAGTGTTATGATATTGAAGGATCTATCCATTAACTATATCAGCACTAGCACGTTTGTGTGCAATGGGTAAATTGAAGAGGTTTTGAGGGTCAATTAATGGGTCCTTAAGTAAATGATGTGTTGTGCTTAACATAGCTCCCTATGGACATACATCATATTTGGATTATTGGTACAAAATGGCTAAGTGAAATTTGATCACTCTAATTTTAGGCACCAACTGTCGCTAATTAGATGCATGTTCACAATGTACAAACCATTTGATCTCATTTTAACTAGTGTGAGTTTCATGTTATAAAGCTTCATGACTTATTGCATGAAAATTGATGGGCAAAGTCCTTTGTGTATGACATTCAAAGCTTGCAAGCATATCACTCTATCCTCACAGAGGTACATGGACCAATTAGTAGGTGACACATCTACAAGGATTTTAATGTAGGTCAACATGTAATTATGGTGGGTATACCTTTAAAAAATCCTAGACCAATAGTAATAGTTTTAATGGAATATTGACTTATTTGTAATTGGCATGCATGTCATTTTCTTCATTTCAAGAGGCATCTATGCATTATCTTTCAATTCCCTCATCCTTCTCAATATAACAATATTTGAGTGATCAAAGAATAAAATAGAGGGATAATTAAGGTGGATATACACTCTTGTGTTTGCCTCAATTATCCTAAATATCAAGTAAAGTTGCATAAACACTTCAAAATATGGGAATGAGAATGACACTATTCTCTAATAATCTTGTTTTTCCCAATTCTTTCTTTGTTGAGTGTAAGTTTATTTTAGTTTCAAGTAGATTGATAAGCTACAAAAAGATTCATTTGAAATGATTTTTATTATCTATACATGTATTGATAGTATTGATTATGACACAAATTAACCTAAGATGAGCATAATGGTTGGTTTCTCATTGTAGTTTCTTAGTATTTTTTTGTTTCTTATATTTACTTTTCTGTTACTATTATTCTACTATACACAACCTTGTGTTTACGTCTACTTAGTTCACATCCTCATTGAGCTTATAAATTTATGAGAAGGCTATTTTTGCATACCTTTATATTTGTATGTTTTGGAGTAGACTATTAGACCCATGTTTGTCAAAAAGTGGAAACCATTGTCGAAATTGTAATTATATAATGAAATCATTAGTCATGTGTGAACAGTACCATTTTGACTAGTTTCAGGAAGGTGGAGATCATATGGAATTATATGGTTGGCCATTCTTGAGTTCTACTGTATTTGTCTAATTGCTTCCATTATTTTAAGATTTTCTTAAAATGTATAATTGATACCCTAAGTGTTTTTAGCATGTAGGAAAAATATTTATGCAAATTATTTACTAACCAAACTTGCGTGATAGAAAACTAGGAATCACAAGGGTGAATTCTTTCTTGAAAAGAGATTGTACAATCTCCCAAAGGTCTTAGTGTTAGATTTGTGAAAAAACACAAGACACAAGATCAAGCAACAAATGAGAACACCTTCCACACGTGCAAGAGTTGCAAACAATAATTTGCTATTTCCTCAACAAGAAAGAAGTTACATAATGAAAAGCTTGCTTAGAGTTACAATGAAGGAGATGCTTATAAGAGAAAACCCTAAATGATAAAGGGATTAGATCATGACAAGATTCATCATCCTATGTAATGAGACAAAATGATCTAATAATGTCTCAAACTAATAAAAGAAAAAATAACTCCTTAGTTTTAGCTTAAGTGAAAAAATGAAATTATCTTAATAATCAATAAAATATTAATTAATTATTAGCTAATGCATGATCACTCTAACACCCCCCCTTAAGTGAAAACTTAGGGAGTAGTTAAAAACCCTAAAAAGTGAATACATAAAAATAAAATAATGCATGACGAGTCTTGGCAAACAAGGCCTAATAAGGTACCCATGTACAAATGATCTAATCTCTTACAACTGGAGAAAAGGATAAAACCTCATGGGAGAAACTCCTCTCCAAAAGAGAGAAAGGGGAATGAAGAACTAAGAAGCCTTCAAAACAATGTCCCAAAAAGAATATGAACATTAAGAACATCATTGAAGCACAAAGAAGTTGTAGAAAAATGCCAAATGATGATTGATATAATGCTGAAATGAAGAACCTCCTTTGAAATAGATGATTATCAAGATCAAGAAGAGAAGAATCTACATGAGTTCCCCCAATGAAGCTACTTGAATCAAATGAAAAAGAATGAAAAACACCTAGCAATCAAAGATATAGATGGCAATTGAATATACACGAGTGACCTCAACAACATTACTCAACCATGCAAGATGCAAGTTGAAAATACATATACCAATAGTCTAAAGAACACTAATCAAGTGAAAATACAAGGCTGCCTCTAGAAACAAGAATCCAAGAGTGTCCATATGGTAAATGCACTCCATCTCACTGATATGCATGGGTAACCAACCATTGCATTCACCTAGTACATAGGAACACATACTCAATACATAGCTCACTTCAAAATGAAACAAAGGAAGCATTTAAAGAGGATTTTATATATGGGCACCTCATCAAGCCTTGTTTGTCAAGACCCATCATGCATTGTTTTCTTTTTATGCATGAAACTTTTAGGATTTTTAGCTACTCCCTAAGTTTTCACTTAGGGGGGTGTTAGAGTGATCATGCATCAGTTAATAATTAATTAATCTTTAGTTGATTATTAGGCTAATTTCATTTCATGCATTTAAGCTAAAACTTAGGAGTTTTTTTTCTTTTATTAGTTTGATCTATTATTTCAAGATATTTTCTCCTATTGCAAAAATAACATCCATTATATTATTGCTTTCTATTGCTACTATTTATGATTTATATGTTGAGAAAATAGATGTGAAAACAACTTTCCTTCATGGTGATTTGGAGGCGGATATTTCGATGAAATAACTAGAGCACTATGTGGTAAAGGGTAAAATTATTTTTGTTTATAAATTGAAGAAATATTTGTATAGTCTCAAACTAAGTCCTATGATGTGGTACTATAAATTTGATACATATGTTGAGTTTGGGGTTATATGCGAGTCTTACAGATGTTGAGTTGCCTCTAGATCTTTGGTTGGTGATACTCTTAAAATGTCTACTTTGCAAGTATATTGTAATCTTGTTAACTTTTGAATAATATATTGGATGACTTTTAGAGTGTGGGATTTTTCTCCCAAAAGGCTTTCCTTATGTAAAATACTATGTTGTGGTATAAATGATATTTATGTTTAGTTTATGTAACATTTGTAAAGATTTTTTTTTTGCATAACCATACTCTCAAAATTAGTTTTGGAAGTTGTTTTGATACCTTAGCTTCCTTACAAAGGAATCCCATATTCATGTGTAATCAATGAACAAGATGCCTCATTAGGGTTTGCACTAGGTTGGATTTTAGGTTCTTTGCCTTTTTGTGTTTATTCTCCCATCTAGTATGTGATGTCTTCATATTGGTATTATATTCCATGATGTTGTTGAGATTCTTAAATAATTCTAAAAATTTATGACAACCTTATTTATTCTTCCCAAGTCTCTTTCATTTATAAACAAGTTAACACATGACTTTGTATTCAAGACCATATAACTATTTGAATATGAAGGAGGTGATTTGCTTGTTTGAGTATGAATATCATTTAATATGTAATTTTCTACATTTCACCATAATGTGTAAATGTATTGCTTCTTTAAGGATCTTCTCAAGTGGGATCTAATTATCATCAAATGATATTGCATGATGTTCCTCATGTTCAATGGAATCAATCAAATATGTAACTAAATGTGTAGTTTATACCTAATTTAGATATTCTCTAAGATTTTTTCATGATATAGCTATAAAAAGGTGATGTGCACATAAAATCCCAAAGTGATATTAGCTTGAGTTCTTTGTGATTGATGAATGATAAAAATCCTTAGGTAAATTGAGTGAGTTTTATGGTAAAACAAGTCATGGTAATGTAATTTCTTGGCCTCTTGATAATATTTTATTTGTATGTCCCACAAGATTATAACCACATTGTGAATTAGGGTTCATATGAAAGGTAGGCATATGAGAGACATAAACTATAATAATATAAGATGAATTATGATTAAAAGACAAATCATGAGAGAATTGCTAAGTACATACCATCCTCATGTAAATTAGGACTATAAAAATAGATAATAATAGCATAAACCAAACTCATTAAAGAAACACAAATAACATAAGATGCATCCACAAATTGTAAAGCTCTACCACTCAATTATAATATGAACTCACTAATCAATAAGATATCATAATCTAATATAATTTAATTAGCAATAGAATGTGATTTGACATGTAAAGAGGCATCCAAAAAACCATCATAATCTTAATATAATATTATTCACTAAGGCTCAGATTATCATCGTGTAATGAAAAAGATGTAAAGATATAACAATTATCCCTATGGAGAACTCAAGTATTGTAATAATGTTATGAAATCATCATGGGATGTATGAGTAAAGCAAACTTGAGATGTATGAGTAAATAAAATATAATATGTAAAAGATTGATAATCCTAAATTGCATCATCATGTACAAGAGGATATATATGCAATATGAAAAGTATAGCTCTATGAATGTATGACTATAATGACATATGAAAGAGATATTTTCAAGATGTGTAACAATGTTATAGATAGGTAAAGCAAGTGAAACTAAATCACCTATGTCTATACTTCACAAGATGGATCACAAGATAAAACCTCACTAAGCATGTACTCATCTCAATATCATAATTCATAAGATCATCATTAAGCAGATGGACAAATGACATGTGTATATAATATGCATGGATGCGAATTGATTGATTCCACAAAGAAATGAAAGAATGAGAATAATAGAACAAAACCTCCATGCAAGATATATCTTTATCCTTATAATAGTGTGTCATGTGAATACTAAGAATAGATGAATGGTGTGACATGAAAGAAGACCTAAAAGGATCCATAAAGTAAGATCATCCAAATTTTGGGAAATGGGATCAACTATGCATATTGATAGGCATATCCAAATCCTAATCAATATATAATAAGCATATGTAAGAAAAATGAATGATAAAATCAAAGAAAAATGAAGGTACAACTCTAACATCAATGTATGGATGTGGGTTAGCAAGAATGTAAAGGAAAATACGATTTCTTAAATGAGTTACCTTTGTCAATCAATTAAATTCTCTTAGTAAATACAAATTAACCTAGGTAGATAAATTTAAATAATTGAATGCTAATTTAGGAAATTAAATGCAAAGGATTAAGCACTTATCTATGTGAACTATGATGAAGAATGAATACTTCTTGTTATGCATATTCTAACCACTTTTGTAATAGAAATGAGTGTTCTTAGTCTAATATGTGGCTCACTACAAAACATATCTAGGTATTATTGATAGTTGAATCTAATCCCTACATGATTGATCCCACTTAATGCAAGATTGTCTTGACATGGGGACATGACTTTGTACATGGTGGACTCCTATGATTTGTTTCACCTAAAACTTTGATGTCTAATTTGGCATAAGGACTGGTGGTATTTAAAAATAGCTTGAGGAAATCACCAAAATTGCAAGGGCTAAGTTCTCCTATGATAACCCCTTGATTATACAAACTTTATAGTCATTGAAATGATTGAAGATAACAATTTATATCATGTAGACATCTTAAAATGATTTGGTGTAGAATTATGTTCCTTTTAGTGATCCAAAGTGAAGTGTTCCTAGATTTTTTTTGAACCTTGATAATCAATATTTCTTATATGTGAATTAATGTATGTTAGATTCCTTTAAACACCATGCCATATCAATTAATTGTGCAAATGTGTGGCAAGCCATGGCATATCAATTAATTGTGCAAATATGTGGCAAGTTGACTCATAATAGCTAGTGAATAGATGAAAGTCAACAACATTTAAATTTAGGTTTTAGAATTATGATGATCAATTCTATGTGATGCGAGATCACTCTTGCTTGTTGTAGTACTAGCCTAGTCAAAGAAATGTAAGGTATTGACATGAAAATTGAATATTTTGACAGTGCAAAATAATAATAATCTTAATAAATAACATATCTATGAGATTATATGAAGATGCAAATAAAATAAAATTGAATTTATAAAACTATGTCTAAATAAAAATGGGTGAAGAAAAATAAAAATAACCTAACTATACATAAACAAAAATACCATGGCAAATTTCACTTTATTAATTATAATTAGAGTTAGTTATTTCCGAATTTGAGCCCCTAGGGTGGGATTTTGTGTCAAACCCTAAAACTATACGCTTGAAAAGATTATTATTTCTGTGCCCTAGACCAGATGTCTTATCCCAACGATCTGAAACGATGCTATAAATGGCACCAGTACTGCGTACGATTTACATGTAATTGAATTTCTCTATCTGAATTTTTTTTGCTCCAAACGGAAAGGTAAAATCAATGAACTTCGAGTCATAAAAATCAATCTGCGCCCTGCAAGTAAATGGCAGCGATTGGATATAACAAATTGACTGTACCACCACTAATTTGCTGGGCGGGGATTGGTTTTTATAACTCATCTATTTCACCTTTCTCTTTGTACAAAAGGTGCTCGCTTCTTTCAGCTACTTAATAGTATTATTAGCTATGAATGGCTAAATACTGAAACCCTATGGATGCTTTTTGTTTTTTATCGGGTAACCCTAGCATCATGGTACGTTCTTCTTTAAGCCCATACTGGATTTTTTTAAATTAGATAGATCGGTGTTGAGAAATGGAGTTATCTGCAAACATAGTTTTAGCCTTACGGTAGCTGTCTGGAGGATTCTGGGTTTTGCTAACATCTTTTGTTTATATGGATGATTTTTTATAACATTTTATTATTATCAATTTCTTTTAGGGGATCTTCAGAACCAATCTTCGGAATCAATTTTTATATGACATCTTTGGCGATGATGTCATTACTATTATCATTTTTCACATTAGTTATTTACATTCATTGAATCGGGGATTTTTTTGGGTTTTTATTTCATCCACTGTTTTGTTAACGATAATTTAAAATAAAAAATCATTTATTTTGAAGGAGCCTGGAGTTATTCAGGGCTTTCTTTACATTTTGGTTTTTCAACGATTTAATTCTGCTTTTATTTATTTTAAGCGAGCTAAGATTTTTTTGAAGTTTTCCTTTATATCTAGTTATTCCGATATATTTTGAAATACATTTTTATTTTTTCATTTCGAGGCAACCAGGGAATTTTTTAGGGTTTTATATGTTTGGAGCTGGGGAATTGTTTAGGGATTCTGTTAGGTATTTCATTTTTCAAAAGATAAATCGATTTACAATTGTATTTGTTTTGATAAGGCAACCAGGTAATAATAATAATAAAAATCATTTATTTTGAAGGAGCCTGGAGTCATTTAGTGCTTTCCTTACATCTTTGGTTTTTCAACGATTTAATTCTGCATTTATTTATTTTAAGCGAGTTAAGATTTTTTTAAAGTTTTCCTTTATATCTAGTTATTCCCACATTTTTTGAAATATATTTTTATTTTTTCATTTCGAGGCAACTAGGGAATTATTTAGGGTTTTCTATTTCATTTTCAAATAGTTTTACATTATTTGTTTGGAGCTGGGGAATTGTTTAGGGATTCTGTTAGATATTTCATTTTTCAAAAGACAAATCGATTTACAATTGTATTTGTTTTGGTAAGGCAACCAGGTAAATCGATTTGTCTTTGGTAAGGCAACCAGGTATTAATAATAATGCTTATTTCTAAAACTATGGTTTCTTACGGATATTTTTTGATTAGCTCATTAATTTTCTTAATTTCTTATTTTGAACTTGACACTTGGGAATTTATTTGGTCATATTCTCATTTATGATTTATATATTGCACTCATTAACATGTCTTGTAGAGCTTGGGTTAGTTATTCCATCATCTTTATATCTATTTCATGTAATATTTAATATGTTATTTAGAGTCTGAATCATTATTGCATCAACTTCATATCTAACGATTACATGTCTTCTAAGGATTTGATTTTGGGTCTTGACTCTTTACTATACAAACCCATTGATTTATTACGTTAGATTATATTATTTGACAATTTTGGAACTTTTGTCAAAAGTGTCATGATATTGAAAGCTTAGTTATCTAGCTTTATCAAAAAAAAGTTCTTGAATGATGTCCAGTCAAATATATTAGGGCCATCTTAATTCAACTATACAATTGATTAAGAGATTAGTAATGTTGCTGTTTCTGTATGCTAAAATCCTTACACGATCAAATCCAGAAACAGCAGTATTGTGAAAATCTGATGGCATTAAGAGACTAGTGCTGATGTTCCATGACCAAGAGATTAGTGCTTCCTACTAGTAGCATTTGTTTTATTTTTATTTTTTAGGAACGTTTATTGGTTGGAATAAACTTTCTAGCCTTCGTACTGTAAGAATAGCTCTTCTGCCAAAATCCAACCACAACTAGTTTTTAATATTTTAACTAATAGACTTAAACTGGAGTTTTACAAATCCTCTGAGAGGCAACTATTCTGCTAGAATAAATTAAGACTTGTACCTAGCATCATCCCTTCTATATGTACGTATTGGGAAGCTTAAATGGCCAATCAGATTTTTTTGGCCTGGTAATTTGGAATTGCGCCAAAATATTAAGCAATCATCTTATTTGCTTTGAAGGGAAAATGAGCTCAATATGTAACCTCTTCAAACTTTGTTAGATTATAGGCCTTATGGATGCAGATGTCATTGAACTGGACATTTCTCTGTGAGTGAATCATTTTCTGAGCAGAAGAATTCGTAGTGGCTTTATAATAATATTCTTTTGTTTCCTCTTCCTCTTTAAGTGAGGTTTGCATTACAACGTGAGATTCTAATTAATTGCTATTGTTCCAGCCAAAGAAGCAGATATCTTTAAAATATCACAATATATCCTGATATATCTTTTCTTGGTAGGGTTCCTGAGATTTTTTCCTGAAGATATTGTAAGCTTTTAAAAATATATTTCACCAAAATATCGATATATTATATATATAGATATATATTCTTCTATGGAACTTTTATAAACGGGATATACACCTTGATCTTGTGGTCAAGATTTCCAGTTGTCATTATTGAATAGCAGTTGGGTATGTCGCCAAACAATGACAATTATTGCTATTGTTATTTAAAAAATAAACGTATTTATACAATTTGAAGACACTTGGTTTGATTGGGTTAGAAAACCTTGTGAATAAGGAATATGATTGTTGTTATTGTGATTAATGATTATGACTGTTTGCCTTTGATAACACCGAGCATTGCTTTCATTATTTGTGATTCATGAGAATTTATTTGTGATTCATGAGAATAGTTGTTACTTGACAAAAATTGCCAAATGATTATGCTATTCTTTGGCTTGTCATTATTATTGCATTGCAGTTGTTAGTTTTGTTGGTTATTTGTTATCATTTCTATTTATCATTGGATATTGTTGTCCTTACCTCACTTGCATACATAATTATATTGTTGAGACCAGTGTTTGGGGAGTTTCATTGTTACATATCATCTGTTAATAATGTTGTAGCAGTGTTTGGGAATTTTCATTCTTACATATCATCTGTTAATAATTGTTTTCATCACTATTGTCTTTTAACATGACTATTTTCCTGTGATTGGTAATCTTCATGATCACTGATCAGCAGCATTTTGGCATTATTGTGATCTGTTTCATTATTGATTGATATAGTGCTCAGTAACATCATTTTTAATATTGTGATCAATTAATATGGGCATCATTACTGTTTTCATAATATTACAGAGAATATTGCTTATCGTTATGATTAATATAAAAATTGTTGTTAAGACGGGACACTACTATCCTGAAATGCTAGGCATGACTGTCGCCACTGTTGTAAACTTGAAAGGTATTTGAAGAGGATAGGGAGACTACACTATAGTTACCATTTTGTGTATAGAATAGTCTCTTGAACTTGATAGTTAAGGAGAATGGTACCGTAAAGGTTTTGTTCACGTTAGTTTTGTTTTATTGTTTGAAGGGTTCATTATCATTTTGGCAAAGTAATTAATTAACATTATTAAAGAGATTTATTATTTGTAATCAGCGATCTCAAAATTAATGAAAAAAATCTGTATTTCAAAATTCATTGTGTACAATCTTATTTACTTTTACTCTCTTTCTTTATGCAATGAGGATGGCTTTAAATGTAAAAACATCAGTTACTTCCTATGTTACATGGAGACACATTCCACCCTCTGAAACTTGGGTCCACATTCCCACTTGTGTTTCCAGAACAGAGGGATCGCAGGGTGGTTTCCCCTAGCCATCCCCAATCTTAGGCAAAAATATGGAATGTGCCCAGGACATGCTCAGAATGCCTGGAACATCAGTGGAATGTTTAATCTTCCTCGGGATAGCTGGGAACGTCTGAGAGGTCCCTTTATTGTCTCATGGACATTCAGGTTTCTTCACCCTGCTTTTAATATAAAAACTTCAATTATATGGAGGTAACTGCTGATATGCATCAATTGGATTCTGTCTGGGCTATTCACAGACCCACAATAGGGTACATCCTTAGAAGAATGATTGCGGAAGCAGATTCACAGGGATAGGGCCACACAAGCAGATAATAGTCCATCATAATATTTTGTTGCAGAGCAGATAATAGTCCATCATAATAGTTTGTTGCAGGGTAGAGAATAGCTTGTCATTTGTATCTTTCCCCAAATTATATTACAACGGAAATACCTTTTAGTGGCTTTCTCGCTTCAATTTGCTTTTATGATCGCCACCATCTGCCATGATTTAATTTGTGAGTTTTTAATGTATCATGCAGTTTTTGGGCAACTGAAAATTCATTTTCAAGAATGTAGGAATAATTTTTAACATGAAATTCTGTAGAATAATCTTACAAAAGGTCCAGCGAGTAAGTCTGTCATACACAAAACTTTTGGCAAAGTTGTGATGATTGGCTTGAGTACTGGCATTTGAAATCAAATTTATGTTGAAGCATGTCTATATTGCAGATGTCTCAACTTGACCTGCATTTATATCTCTTCTCATGTGTGAGTATTATAAACACATTTTACTAGAAAAATGAATTGGATAAACCGAACAAAGCGTGAATCAACGCAAGAGAAAAAAGATATGGGAAACTATATTTCATGATAACCATGGGAAAGAAGCGTGCAATAGTTGTATAGGAAATTGTTACTACTAACTAAACCTCTAGAGCAGAACTTTGATCTAGAACATATATCATAGAACTCTGCAAGATTATTTAAGAATTCTCTAATTTTGGGATTCAAATAGGTTTGCTGTTAATATCCTGGCTTAATAAACGTGGTTGGGGTTCAGCAGCCTTTAATTGTATATTAAATTTACCTAAATATTTTTTTAATTGAAATAAAATGTTAAATAGTTCACTGACATATATAAATTTATAATGGGCAACAAAAAGGGAATCTTGCTCTATCATGGTATCTATCTTAAAAAGCATGGTTCAGCACTGCCATTCCACATCGAACCTGGATGGAATGGTGGTTTGCGACTGTTTTTTCTATCTAATTTCTCCATCATAAAACTAAAAGTTATTGCAAGCAGAGTGCAATATCTGTTTATTATGCATCCAGCAGGAATTGAACCCATGACTTCCCAATTATGAGGTGGGTGCTTTTACCTTTCAGCAAAGTTACTGATTCGTTTTTGGATTCGGGTACGGGTACGAGAATCCAGTACTGGATTCGGCAAAAAAAATTTTTTGGGGTTGGGTACGGCAATACAAAAAACATATAAAAATCAGAAATATATACATATTTGCAGCAGTAATTAAGTTCAGAATACACCACCATATTAATAGTCTAATAACATAGCAAAAATACATCACCACTTTCATAGTCAAATATTAAAATATTAGTGATACTCGAATGTCATGATATAAAATTATAAATTAAAGTTCAAACATAAAAATGTCAAGTGTTTTTGGGAAGATGATGCCAGAATGAAAGAATGTGTGGCAGCCACTATTGGAGAAGTGGAAGATGACCTTGTAGGTGGCTTGCACAATCCTTTCTTGGCTAAAGGATGGGATTCTTATTTTGCTTTCCCGATTGCACTATTTGCTTCTTACTCTTTGATATAAGAGGGAAATTACTCCTTAGGCAATCCATGTTTGTTTGGCCCTAGACAAATTCTAATTCCTTGCCTGGTCATTGCACACAAGTAAGTTTTCACCAGACTATACAAGCTCTTCTACTTGTTATGGCATTGACTACAAGTCCAAAGATACCTCCAGCAAGGTGCTCAATCATTGTGACATGTTGCCAAAGAGTTGATGCTTGATCAAATTTGGAATTCCTTTCCATCCTTAGGTCCATTGAATTAGAGCTAGTTGCAATTATAAACTATACGGATACCTGTACCTACATTGAAAAAAAATATATGTAAGGACAATTAGAAAAAAAACTAACCCAAGCTACGCAAATATATGGGTTTTTTGGGTGTTTTGACGTTTGGATTCGCATCAGATTCGCGTTGGATTCTTCTGGGCATATCCTGGACGAATCCACAGTGGCGTTTTGAATCCAAGGCGAATCCACAGTCCAATTTTCGTACCCTGTCCGAATCTGAATCGTACCAAATCCAAATTTCGTATCCGGTACGAAGCGTATCGTATCCAGAAGCTGGGAGTGGCGAATCGGTAACTTAGCCTTTCAGTCATGGATGGAAGGAAGACCGCTCAGATCTTAAATTGGGTACCCGATTTCTCCATTGCTTTCAATAAACAAGTAAAGAAATGCAACCGAGAGTTGCAATGAAGGTTATTTACCTTGCAATGTATTACTTTTGAAGGTTTTTTATCTTGCAATGCATCACTTTTGAAGGTTATTTATCTTGCATGCATCACCTTGATGTCAGGTCAGAGCTTGCCAACTGAACTGATGAATTAAGAACTAATAATATATTAGATCATTATTAGTTCATTTTCGGGGCTTAGAACCATTCTTCTTGAAAATGAATACCTTAGACAGGGACTGTCAATTAGTTTGGGGTGGAAATCCTTTGAAACATAACCATCAACATAAAGGCAGAACTTAAGATTTCTGTCTGCACCGTGAACCTAGGCTAACACCTGGCAGTCAAATCTTATATCTAATTAGGACAGATTTCGGAACATATTGTTCTTTTAAAAGTTCTAGAAGAAAAGGCTTTTTATCGAAATTCAAATTCTTTAGTGTCAAATCTTTCCGTTTGACATAGAACTCCCTGTCAGGCCGTAATAAAATATCTGCACTAACAAGGATGAACCTAGCTCATGACACCAAAATAATTTTTCAAAGTTAGAGAAAATCAATAAGGAAGGACTAAATAAAATAATTAAAGAGTTTTTGGCATAGGATCATTCTCAAAGTCTGTAATTGCATTCAATTTGGTGAATTCCAAAACTCGATCTCATGCAGAATTTCCAACTTAAGGGGCAATGTCAGAAGCCAAAATTCCGTTTTTCTTAAAATATGGTCATCAGTAAACTCCAGTAGAAGGACAAGGACCCTGTCATCGATTCCCTATCTGCATCTCCCTGTATACTTGTTTTGTGTTCATTTACACTACCTGTACCCTGGTTTGAAATAGTGTTGCTGCCCCCACCCCCCTCCTGATGCTCTTATTCTGTCCATGTCTCAAAGTGATTCAATCCTAGCAGTATTTTTTTTGTTGAAACTTGAAAGAGACAATTTGTTTACGTGGGCATGAAGTGATTTACAATGCCCTTTTACTTCACACTACAAGGGCTTCTTCCATTATGCTTGCCTGGGAATGACCCTTCGATGTACCTTCCTCGTTATTCTGTTCCTCCCTTTTGCAAATCTGGGATTTCTTGTAGTCGAATGGTCTTGTGCATCTACCTTGCAACCCCTATAAGCCTGAGCACTGGTCCTGCAAAGCGTGGGTTATGGGCGCAAGTACTGGACCTTTTTTCCCTTTTCTACTGTCTTCAAGGTGTATTCTTCTTGCTTTTCCTTTTGCTTGCCTGTCTTTCATTCTTACCTAGTCAAAATGTGGGTGTTGTTCTTCTAGCTGTAAAAGCTCTTCTTGTGTTGGTTTCGGTACCCATTTTCTGAAGAAACCTTCATCAATACCTTGAAACCTAAACTTTGGGTCCACAGCTTCTAATATGTATACTACGTGAAGTTGCCATTCTGTAGTATCTCCCTTGATGTATTGGTGGCTGTCTTTGCCAGAGAAAGCTGATTTATGTTGTACAACCATCAATACATGTCTTGATCTGCTCCACAAACTTCTGTTTTCTGGCCTTTGTTGGATTGGTCAAGCTTTCTTTATTTGCACCTATCGTATACACGACAGAAGTGGAATAACTCCCAAGTAAAAAGAAGTTTTAAACAACTAACAAGAAATGGCAGCAGCTGTGCACCTAAAGGTTAGAGATTAATAACATATGGACTGTATTTCAGAAAAAAGATTGATCAATTGATACATTAGATAGCTGGAAAGCCTTTATATCAGTAAAAAATGAATAGTCAACCCTTTAAGGGACCTTAAACCCTAGTAGGTGGAAAGCCTTTATATTAGTAAAAAATGAAGAGTCAACCCTTTAAGGGACCTTAAACCCTGGTTTAAGGTAACTAGTCATAATTCACTAGTTGAATATCTATAATCAGGGCCCTTTTGCAAATAAGTACAACAATCGAGGACTTGGGACCACAACTTAACAAGATAGGAACTTAGTAAATAAACATATCTTTATATCACACAAAAGAAGTTTGTGTCTAGGTACAAAACAGCTACTCTAGATATGAAAATGCCCTTGCACAGAGAGAAAAGAAGGTAGAATTTTTGGGTATTGATGCTTCTGAGACAGTAGACCTTCATGAATTTTTCTTTACAGAAAACAAATTAGAGAACAATTTCCAAAGAAAGAAACTATTCAAGTTATAGGGGTTCTAGATCTAGTATATTTTATGGTAGAAAACATATGTTCGTTTGGCCTTGTTCAGAATGAGGGCGTCAAGAGCAACAGAAGGAAATATGCCAAAAGATGCATTTAGTGGTATACAAAAGCTTCTATTAGTATGCAAATCCCCTTGGAAGGGAGAAAATAAACCTTTGTAGAACTATTGGGCATTGATGCTTCTGAGACAATAGACTGACATGAGAGTTTGTCTTTATGGAAGACAACACAGACAAATTTTTCAAATAAAGGAACAATGCGAGGTATAGGAGTCATAGATTTGTGTTTTTTTGGTTGGTGAAGAGCGATGTCTGATCAGTCTGTGTTCAGAACATAGGCCTCAAGTGCAAAAAGAAGAAAGACACCAAAAGAAGCATTTAGTGTAAGAAGCCTTGTATAGCGATCTTCTGCATATTACATTTGTAAAGAGGAAAAACTGCATATAAAAATCAATATGCATGTGTGGTGCCAATGTCATCCCATTAGCAGCGGAAATATGTAAATATTAATTATTTGGAATAGAATAGAATTTTTGGCGTGAATTATGTGTAGTTCATACAGTAATATATCCAAGTCAATATTTTACTTGCTAATCAAGCAATGCTAATTTCTATTACCAACTCATAAAATACATGTTGAAGAATTACTACATTCATTTTAAGTAATGACGATGTTTGAATGAGTTTCTAGGCATTTTTTTGATGGAAACTTGGAGTGCAATGACTATTTCCAATTAGAAAATTAAAGATGTGGAAGTCAATCCATAAGATGATGGTCAGATGGCAAGAGTATTTAACTGGAGATTCATTCTGTTATAGAAGATTGAAGATGCAATTTATTTCAAGCAATCAACGGGTTATTAATTATTAATCTGCAAAGCAATTTCTTTTTTCCGAGATTCACAAAAACCCACCAAATTTAGTTGGAGATGAAATCTGTAGGTTCAGGCATAAATGACAAATCAAATAATTAGGAAACATAAAGAGTACTACTTTATGCGTACTTATAATTCATCTATCGTTTGCCTCTGAGTGCAAGTCCAAGAGACATGGATAAATTTGGTTCTGTGTTGAAATTATTAAGATGTGCAGGGAATAATAATCAAAGTCATTTTGCTTTCATTGGATGGGTTAACCCCAAACTTGTACTGCAAAAATTGTATGTAAAGGATGTCTATAGCTTACTAAAATGTTAGTCTTCTCTTCCTTGCTGATATTTTTGGAGACTTTGGGAAAAGATTCTCCAGAGACAAAATGCAGCTGATTGATTCCTGTAGTTAGTTATTTACACAGAATTTAAACTGTCGGAAAACTATCTTTCTTTTATGCTTTATTGTGAGAAAATATCAATACGTGTTTTGGAACACCAATGATTTTTGCCATAATGAACTATCCTAAGAAAATATCCCGCTATGGTCATAGTTGATGAAATTTGAAGGATACTCCGTGTGTTCTGTATCTTTTACAGGTCCTTAATTTCATTCTAGCCCTAAACTTTGCTCTACTTGTCCAGCAATAGTGCTTAAGGACAAATTTTGTTTCTTTGAACTTTGTTGACGGTTTGCTGATCTGCCTTTCAATCTGAAAGCTCTTTTTTCAATTAAGAGTAATTTTTAATTTTATTTAGAAGAGCGAAACTGAGTTAAGCTGTTACAAGATGTTTGAGAGCTACATGCTAAGCACAGACAATACAGCCAAAAAACAAGACAATGCTAAGTATTCATTGGATATTAGTGGCAGCAATAACAACGGTTGTAGATGCCTGGTGGCTGACCAAAGCATTAGTAAGCGTGTAGGTAGTGGAGGTTGGAACCATAAGGAAATAGTTCGTTCTAGTTGGTGAGTGAAACCCCGTGGTAGCCATGCCTGCAAATGCGTTCAACCACACCAACATCCAGAGAGTTGAGGTCTATCGTAGCGATAGTAGCTATATTAGCCGCACAAATCGCCGATACAAGTACTTCATGATAAGATAGTTCTGCTCATGAAAGGAGGGTGTTCACTTGAGTTTGGAGGACTGTTATGTTGATTTTTTTAAGCCTGTCAACTCCACCCAAAATCTCGTGTACCAAGGTAAATAAGCTCAGTATGTTGTTGGGTAGATTGATCGTGGATGGAATCACACTTTTCATTGGCTCTTTCCAGCCTTTGATGAATCCGTTTAAACTGCTGAATGTTGAAGAAGTGATATTCACCATTGAGGTGCTTCCCTGTAGACACATCACATGTGGGTTATTGCCAAGAAAGTGCCAATGGAAATGAGATTTTTAAGATATGGGTTTTTAACAAGATAATGATTAACCAATGCGATCAATAGGATTACGAGAGTGGGCATTGAAATTGCGACAGTATGATGAAGCATGAGAGCAAAAGCCATTTCTCGGAGTGGTAGAGAGGCACAAAAGCGAGGAGATGGGGGACAGCAAGCTATAACATGGACGTTGGAGAATAGAGACTCAGATGAAATGAGTGTCACAACTTATAGCGATCTAGAAATGAGCAAAGCTGACCATGGCAGGCACAGAGAAGGAAAGCATAATAATGCTAACAGGTTGCAGGTGGAGAAGTTGAATGGGAAGTGGAATTGAGGCAGATGATGCAAAATAGAATGCTTAAATAAAAGATAAATTTGGCGAAGGGGAGGACATTATGATGGCACTAAATGCGTCTGACAAATGTTAAGGCATCCGAGGATAAAAATAGAAAAATCAAACAAAGATACGACAAAATAGTTAAGTTTCACAATTAATGGGTAGTCGAAGGAGAATATTGAGAGGTGAAATGTCGAATGGTGGGCGGAAGAGAGAACGGAAAAAACAGGTGCTGATAAGAAGTGGAGAAGGGAGACGATCAATAATTTAATTCTTACATAATGGTCCCTGAGGGAAGATGACTGAACAATAAGAAGTGGAAAAATGAAGAGGAAGAGAAGGTGATGTGATGAGAGAGCATGTGGGTAATAGCAGCTGGGATGGTTGGAGAAGTTGTTGGCTATGTATGCGAGCAGCATACCCGCTCTCATAACCTAATACATCAATCATTCTCTGGAATAACAAAGCAGAATTTGTTATAAAAAAACAGGTGATAGGGCAGAAATTCTCCAAATGCTCTAGTTGTGATAGTGCAGAAATTCTCCAAATGCTCTAGTTGCTAAAGATGCATCAAAGCGATAATTCACTAAATGGTCAGCTGGCATGTTGTAGACATGAGGCATATGTATGAACTGAATTCTATTGAAGTCAATTACAAGCTTTTGTTTAGAGCAAATGATAATGGCAAGAAGAAAAAGAGGCCAGGGTTGGAATTTAGAGAGAATCTAAGGATAATCAAGGACTCCTCTCAACTAAAATGACGGGTGACAATGTTAGGCGAGTATGAGACCTTGCCTTTTACTGGCTGCCCCTGCTAAATTCTTAATGATAATTTCCAATTTTTGAGCAAAGACACTAACATTCCATGGTTTTCCCGAAACAACCCACCAATAATACCAATTTTGGATTCCCATTCGTAGGTCATTTTGTGTAATTTAAGAGAGTAGAAGGTAGTACAGAGCTAACATAGAGAAATAGAAGTCGTAGCAGTAGATGAGGAATGAGTGGAAGGATTACAATGTGCAGGGAACCAGTTTGCAAAGATTGGTTTCTCTTTCAAAGTGATATCCAAACCAAATTCCCTTGTCCGACAAGATGTGGGAGTTTAACAAATATTATGATGAATCAGTTCTCATTGTTGAATGACAGGAGAACAACCAGCATACCTATCTTAGATAAATTAATGTAAAAGATGTCGAGATTTTTTTTTTTGAGGCGTCTATTTTTTTAAAAAGAAACTGTCATATATAAGTGTAATAGACACCTTTTTATCATTTATATATTTGTTGAAGATAGGTATGCTAATTACCTTGAGATTAAAGGATGCTTATATATCTTAGAAATGTATATTAAAAAATTCTTAAAAGTAATTAAACTCATCTTTCTCTATATGAAATCTTCTATATGTTATATTTTAATTAAATGAGATAAGCCTCTATATCATATAAAATGTCTTTTATTTGAAGTTTTAAAAAGAGAATATATATAATAAATTTTTATTTTATTTATGTCTCGTACTTTTATATAATCCTCAATATATATAAAGGGGTGGATAAGTTGTATGAGAAACTAGTGGATGGTATTAAGGGATGCAACTATATCTTAAAAATGTATTTTAAAATAACTCACAAATTAAAATAAATTCACATTATTATTATACTTCACATTATATGAACCTTTCTTTATATACACATACATATACGTATACATATACATATACATATATATCTATATATTTGTATGCATGTGTATCTCTATATGTATATGTGTATAAAGAGAGGTTTATATAATCTAAAGTATATATATCTATATATTTGTATGCATGCATATCTATATATGTATATGTGTATAAAGAGAAGTTTGTATAATCTAAAGTATATATATTATTTACATTATTATTATACTTTCTTTATACAAACACAACACATATGGAGATAGAGGCACTCACACACATGCACATTTACATATATCTACACGTACACATATAAACAAACTTATAGGTATACATATATGTATATATAATGTAGATAGATATGTATATATATGTATATCTACATATCTATCTACACACACTCACTCACATATATTCAAATACTTTACAATATATAAAACTCTACAACTATTCTTACACACACATTTACATATATCTATATATACACATACACATACACAAACATATAGATATACATATATGTATATATAATATGCATAGATGTGTATGTATATGTATGTATATGTATATGAAAATTGCAACTCCTACCAACCTTGTTTAGTTGGTTAAACATAACAAAAAGACCAATACAAAACAAATAATCATAGATTTAGTGAAGGACCATTTGGTCTTGCACATTGAAAGAAATGCATTATGCCTTGATCAATCTTTACTAGGTAGTGAACATTTCCTATAAGATGTTGGAATTAAGAAGCTCAATGCCACATGTACAAATGATATATCTACAATGGCTAATTATTTTATGAAGATAACTAACTTCAAGATCATATTGTTTTTATCACGATAAAGATGGAGGATAATGAGTTTGTGCCCATGGATCTATGATGTTGTTATCTCCAACTTAGAACTCATTTGTTTAGAATGTTTGTGCTTGTGGGAAGATTTCCACTTTTGAGAAGCTTTGGGATGATTTTATCTAGGAGACCAAATTAAAGACTTTTAGCTAATGTGGAAGAGTTAGAACCTCATTAGGAAGATGAAAAAAGATGGCAAAGAAAGGACCAATGAGGATTAAAAGGGGAAGGTAGATTCTATTTCTTTCAAAAAGGGAAGAAATATTTGATCCATATTGAATGCTTCAAATGCCACAAGATTGGTCACTATGCTTCTAAGTGTCTTGAGAAGAAGGTAGAGGATAATAAACAATGGAGAAAGTTTATAGGGAATGCAAAATCTTTGATAGTGGATGATATTTCAACCAAGCTTGAGATGCCTACCTCTATGGTGTCATACATATCCACTAACACCATCTTTGGTGTGGAGTGTATGTGGATGGTGGAAAATTAAGAAACTCAACCACCATTAAGAATGCTTTAAATAGACTTTAGGAATATAAGGTGTGTGTAAAAATAGATCCTGGGGATGATTTTATGTATTTAATTATAGGCACATGATTTCTTTCCTTCTACGTTCCTTCAAGTGATGTTCTTGAGGTTCATGATGCCTCAAATGTTCTTGGTTTGACTAAGAACTTGTTTTCAATGTCATTGATGACAAATATTAGGTATGTGGCTAAGTTTGATGATCAACAAGCCATCATTATAGATTACAACCAAGATCTATGTCAAGTTTTGGCTAGAGGTATACAAGAGGGTGGCTTTTATATTTTGTTTTTTGATAAACATAGAGCCTTGTCACATGACAATGACTAACTATGCAAGCTTTGGCACAAGAGACTTGGTTCCTTGCAGTATGGACCATAACTTCTCTTAAAAGAAGTAGAGTAGGAATTTCTAGGCTTTAAGATAAAGAGGGCACACCAAACTAGCATGTTGAGAGTGCATAATGAGCACAAATCAAGGGATTTTTTATTTGATTCACTCAAATTTGTGCATACCTATGTCAACAACTTCATTGGTTGGTAATATTTACTATATTTATTGGTGATTCTTGTAATAATGGAAAAAAGATCCTAGATCTAACTAGTAGATTCACCCAAATCAACTTTCCTTGCCTTAACACTCAAACACAAACCAACTAGGGTTTGATGATTGGCTGATTGTCTCAAAGGAGAGCCAATCTTCTAGGGTTTGGTTCTTTTGTGTTGCAAAGAG
Source organism: Sequoia sempervirens (assembly GCA_007258455.2). Taxonomy (NCBI): domain Eukaryota; kingdom Viridiplantae; phylum Streptophyta; class Pinopsida; order Cupressales; family Cupressaceae; genus Sequoia; species Sequoia sempervirens. The sequence continues at coordinate 241,243 of VDFB02266474.1, forward strand.
GATAAATTAGATGTACAATTTAAGTAACCTTACATTTGAAAATGATGAAAATGAAGATTGATGAAATAGCAATAGATTTGAGAAGGGTAGAGATTGGTGCACCTGTGATAAAAAATGTGCCTTAATTTGAGGGTCAAGGATGAGAGCACTCTTCACCAGGAATTATGCTTTTTTGGGATCTTCAAACTTCATATGACATGCTACAATTTTCTTTATGTTTTCTTATAGCTTTTTGTTGATGAAACTTTTGGATTTGACCTACACACATGAAAAGAGGGGGAAAGGTTGTGATGTATGTTGATGTTTTAGCTGTAGGAGATATCCTTCTCTCAAAATCGAATTAATAAATGATATATAAATATTATTTTAAAGGCCGACCCTTGTGAAGAGTCGCCTTGCTTATGAAGAGGCACCTTACTTTGTATATATGGAAGGAGATGCTCATTCATTTGATCATCGATTTTATTCAAAAAGACACTTATCAAGGAGTTTGTGCATCTACAATAGATCATATTATTGCATAAAGCAGATCGACATTAAGGAGATCACATAATTGTGTATTTGCATCTATGTGAGGTGCGATTATTTATTGCATTATATTGGCCTTATGTTTGGCCAAGATTGTAAGCAGATTTTTGCTCCTTTAAATTCAATATATAAGAGAGATATTTTCGTTGGGTTTTTCTCCCTCGAGGAGGGTTTTCCTAGGATAAATTATGTGTTCTTTGTTCACTGTGTTGCATTTTCTGCTTATTCATTTCTAATCCTAAAACTAACATGGTATTAGAGCGGGTCTAAGAAAAGATCTAACCAGAATTGTTAAGCAGTCTGAAGGAGTTTTAGTCCAGGCAAAGCTATGGATTGAGTTTGAAAAGTGAATTTTAATATTTTAGCCGTGAAAAGCACTAAAAGGAAATTGCATGGCTTTTGGGAAATAATTATCAAGTGCGGATGTAGTTTTGTGGATATAGGCTTGAAAAGTATATTTTGTTGGGAGTTGCTTAAGGCAACGCCTTAATATTTATGAAGTTAGTCGTGGGAAATATCATTGAAGTAAATAAATTATAAGAGGAGATTCATTATATTCATGCTGCCGCTACAGGACAAGCTTGGAGACTGCTGTGGCTATGGGAATTAAGAAGTCGAGAAACTAAGACAAGCAAAGGCGTCGATCATTTTCGGGAATATTTGCAATTGAAGGGAGTGCAAATTGAAATTTACAAGTGTTGCATTGATTATTGAAGTAAAAAATAATAAGCGCTGATCAATATCATATGAAGGGATTAAATTCAAATTGAGGAAAGATATAGTCAATTCACAGGAGCAACAAAATACAAAGTGTTGACACTTGTGGAGAATCTAATTGGTGAAGACATGTTCATCAGGAGTAATCGCAACCAAGAGTAAATTTGATTATGAAGTCGAGAGCTCATTTTTTTAATATTGCCTTGGGTGGAGGAAGGTTGCATTTTATCAGGAGTGTTGTTTCTTGATAGAGGCACCTCGTTTGGATTACACTGTTTCAATTTTGCAGTGTAGCAGTTCCTTATCATTGCATTTGGGTGAAGATTCGAGTGGTCATTTCACTGTTGGCGTGGTTCCTTCATGACGCCATTTCCTAGGACAAATTGTTATAGTGGTGATCGATATGGTGAGACCGTGGTGCTGATAGCAGGGAAAAATATGGAGATTGAAATCTGAAAAAAGGCATCATTGAATTGATCAACAATGAAGTGATAAGTAGTTTATGCTTGTTCCTTGAATAATTTTTATGTAGTTAATATTAATTCATTCTTGCAATTAGGAATAGTGAATCATGTATGCTTCTAGCATTGGTACTTCTCTTCGGGATAGTTTATGAACTATTAGTAATCTCTCTAAAATGCTTCCAGGACGGATCGAGAAGCATAAGGATGATGAGAGATTGCATTCAAGGGAAGAAGAGCTTGATGCATCCTGTGAGGAAGTCATATAGGCTGAAGAATGGAGACACAACTTGCTGCCATAAGACTGAGTTGGTGACACATAACTGGAGACTTCTCTCGAAGAGGAAGAACCTCTTTCGATTGTCATTGTGATCAGTTTCTTTGAAAATGAGGAATTAACATTCAGAGGGAGTCTGACAAACCAATAGAGGCAACCTTGGACGAGGAGGTCAGGAGGTTGATGCAAGTACTTGGAGCTTCAAAGGGAGTCACATCATCATGAAGATCTGTTATAATGTATATTTCTTTGTGACAGAGAAGTATGAGGTGAAAGCCCTTGTTAGTGTATATTTCTTTATGATAGAGAAGTATGAGGTGAAAACCCTTATTAGTGTATATTTCTCTATGACGAAGAAGTATGAGGTGAAAGCCCTTGTGGTGTGTATTTCTCTGAGACAGAGAAATATGAGGTGTGAGCTTGTCCATCTCTGAGACGAAGATGTGGTTCTTTCCACACATGGGAGTAGCCATGGTGGACGTCATGTTGAGAGACTCCATGATGACATCACATTGAGAGACTCCATGATGAACCCTTTGTACTTGTGTTTTTCCACACATGGGAATAGTCATGGTGGACGCCATGTTGAGAGACTCCATGACGACATCACGTTGAGAGACTCCGTGATGGAAACTTGTGCATATGTTTCTTTCCACATATGGGAGTAGTTATGGTGGATGTCATGTTGAGTGACTCTATGACGATATCATTTTGAGACTCTGTGATGAAATTTTTCTCAAATGGGTGTAGCCATTCTGGATGTCATGTTGAGAGACTCCATGACATGGATATTTGGAAGGATACCTCCATAGCTAAGAGGGAGTGTTGATGTTTTAGTTGTGGGAGATATCCTTCTCTCAAAATCGAAATAATAAATGATATATATAAATATTATTTTAAAGGCCGACCCAAGTTGAAAAGTCACCTTGGTTCTTGAATGAGACCGATCCTTGTGAAGATTCGCCTTGCTTATGAAGAGGCACCTCACTTTGTATATATGGAAGGAGATGCTCATTCATTTGATCATCGATTTTATTCAAAAGAGACATTCACACTTATCAAGGAGTTCATGCATCTACAATAGATCATATTATTACATAAAGCAGATTGACATTAAGGAGAGATAATATAATTGCGTATTTGCATCTATGTGAGGTGCGATTATTTATCGCATTATATTGGCCTTGTGTGTGGCCAAGATTGTAAGTAGATTTCTGCTCCTTTAAATTCAATATATAAGAGAGATATTTTGGCTGGGTTTTTCTCCCTCGAGAAAGAGGGTTTTCTTAGGATAAATTCTGTGTTCTTTGTTCACTATGTTGCATTTTCTGGTTATTCATTTTTGATCCTAAAACTAACAATGTATAGGGGCTGGCCTAAGTCAAACCCCATTTTTGTGTTTCCACCTCCACAAACAACAAATGATGATGATAAAGAGGGCTTACCCTAGGTTGGGTAGATGCCCAACAGACAATGATTGATTGTAGGGCAGGTGCATGAAGTTGGGTAGCAATTTCATGGCTACTTTCTAAAAAAAGTTTGAAAACTCATTGCGCGAGTACGTTATAATGTGCTCGCGTTATTGCACGTTAAAAGCAAAAAAGAAAGTGAAAGTCTTCATTTTCATTTCGACTCTTTTTTTCTTGTGCCTGTGGCCAAAACCCACAACTTTTGCGCTCATGTTCTAGGAGGAGGTATTGGGCACAAATCTTCAACAAGAGTTGCTATTTCTTTGCAAGAATGGTGCCACAATGAGAAAGAGGTGGGAGAGGTAAGTATTGTTTGTTGTTTGTTTTGAATTTCTTAGTTTTAGGTTATATTTGATATATATTTTTTTGAATTTGTAGGAGATGCAAATGAACCCGCAAAACCTCAAAATCCTCAACAAGAAGAGCAACCAAATCCCGAAGAACCAAATCCTCAACAAGAAAATCAACCTCAACAACAACCTCTTCCACCAATGACTCAACAAATTTTAATGAGTGAGATTGAGAACAACAAAAAACAAATTGAGGATTTTATTAGTAGGTTGAGTGATCCAAATGGTTCAACCACAAAAAGAATGACCCTCACAAGTTCATTGAAAGATATGTTAAAAAATGTAGATTCAATTAATAAATAAATAACTGGATGACAAGATAGGAGGCAGGCAGCTAGGGCATATTATGCAGATAAACTATCATATAAACAAGTAAAGGATTTAAAAATTACAAAAGGTGATTTTTGCTCATTATTCACTGGCCCACGCACAAATCAAAATCTTAGCCTCAATGCGAAGAGGTTTCCTATTCATTGGTGCCATCACCAAGAGATTAGGAACTATTTTTATGATAGGTGGTACATGTTATTTGATGACTGACCGTGCAACAATTGTGAAGTCGTCCAGTATTTTCTTAGGAAACTATACAGTGAGTTCATATTGAACAAAATCCCAAATTATTTTGATATGAGGGACTTCCAGGGGAGAGGTGGGGGGTTGGCTTAGGGTAGGCCCAGTGCACAGCCGGATCCTATGCGGCAAGGGAGACGAGCTCTCGCTAGGCCGCCTCGTGAGCACATTGTTAATGCCTGTCGTCACAAAGGAGAGTGCCAACATAGAAACATTGCAGGCGATCAACACTTTGACCCAGAGTGTCATCCATCATACTAGCCCTATTATACAATGCCATCCAGGGGAGTCTTCGAGTGGTGGCCTTTGAACCCATGTGTGTCAATCTTGCGGGGTGACTTGTTCATATGACTCAACTGACACTTAGGAGGTTGCTACGTAGGATCTGTATGCAGCTATGGAGATGGAGAGGGCGACTAACATTTTGCATGATGCGTATGGCATTGCTACTTGGGTAATAGTTAGCATGTTCATTGAATTTAATTTATTAAATTTCGATTTTGAAATGCAAGATTAACTAATTTAGTTTTATGATTTTAATAAAATTGTAGGGTCACAGTGTTGAGACTAGATACACCGGCCCTCCACCTACTTTTTTCTACAATACACCTATTGGTGGCGTATGTAACTAGTAAACAATTATAAATTTATTACATATTAATAGCATTGTTTTACGAATGGTATTTTAATATGTGATTTTGGATGTTGAACATGGTAATATTGGAGGTTTTGAGGGAACACCTCCCAGTGCCAGTGGATTTACTCGAACCTTCATGGAGGTAATAGAATAAAGAGTTTAACTAATGAATTGTACTTAATATATTTGTGTAGTTTATATTCATATCGTTGGTTACGTTGCATTTCACATCATTCAAACTCAAAGAATTACTTCACATTCCATAACTAATTATAACTAGATGTTGATAGATGACAAAATTTCAACTACAATATATAGTTGTTTAGAAAGTCAACATAAGCAGTGATGCAATTACTTCACATGGAGGCATGTGCTTGCAAAGGTGCACCTGCACGACAAATTATGGATGCTAGGAAAAAATCTATGAAACCATAATAAAAAGCAATAGCATAGACAAGGCAATTAGTAGTTTGAAAAAATGCCTCAAAGAAATGCGGTCTCATGGTACCACATTTCTTCGAAGCATTTCTTCAAACTGCTCACCACCTTTTCTATGATACCAAATTTTTCATACATGTGCACGAAAGCATTTTATCAAACTACTCACCTCCTTGTTGCTATGGCTAAAAGCCTAAAATAGGTGCTTTCCAACAAACTATGGATGCTTGGAAAAATATCTATTAGAGCATAATAGTAAGCAATAATACCATAGAGAAGGCAATGAACTTTTTGAAAAAATGCCTGAAAGAAATGTGGTCTTATGGTGATGGAATGCCATGACGTGCATTTGTTTGTAATGGAATTCTATCACCATGAGACCCCATTTCTTTTGAGGCATTTTTTCAAACAGTTCACGTCCTTCTCTATGCCACCACAATTATCGTACATGTCTACAAAATCATTTAATGAAATGGTTTATTGCTGCTATGGGTAAAAGCCTAAAAACACGTCTTTTCGAACAAGATATGGATAGGGAAAATTGTAAGTGTGAACCAAGATTCCAAACCTGCATAAACACAAGAAACAAATACCATATTAGCTCAAATGCAAGTTACTATCATGATTCCCCAAGAAATCCATTCAAATTGTAAAGGAAAAAGAATAAAATGAAGAACATAAACAAGCATAATCCAAAGATATTAAATCCTATTCAAATACAAAGCAAACTCTTCATCTCTTAGGGGAGTTGGTGCCAATTTGATGTGGAAATTGGTCCTTTCCCAACTCCTATGCAAGCCTTGGTGATTTGATGAAGATATGATCCACCTTGATGAAGATTGAAGTGCTCCAAGATAAAAAAAATTGCATAACCTAGCTAAGACTCTGATGAAATGGATGAAAATTGCTATGGATTTGAGTATAATAACTTTGCTCAAATTGTGGATGATAAAATGAGGAACGAGACCTCTTATTTATAGAATGACAAAGTTAGAGAAATGCCCAAAATGAAGCAATGTGGGACTAAAATTCAACCAATGGCAAGGTGCCACTTGTCAAGATGATAATGGATGAGGGATGTGCACATTTTGATGAATGTGCCCATAAATGAAATTAGGTGATATTTGAAATTAGTGAAATGACATGTAAGAAGGAAAATAAATGTCTTAAATGCCACTTGGCTCAAGGCAAAAGGACTTATTAAGTGAAGTTAATGTCTTGTTGGAAGGACAAAGTCCACTCGGATTTGAATTCAAATTTGAGAGAATATTCCTCCATTATGCCATGTTGAGAGAAAATAGGGATTTAATAAATGAATTAAATCTATTTTCATGTGCAAGTGGAAAAAGTTAGAGGATGGGAAATGAATTAGGATTAAATTAATCAAAGGTTAATTAATTTAATGAGAGATTAGATGATGTGACAAATTTGACTTAGATTTATGGGTTTATTTAAATCAAAGATGAGAAGAATGTGATTTTAGACTTAGTTAAATAAATATTTTGTTTTATTTAACTAAAGAGGATGGTTGGTTAGCTTAAATTAAACAAGGTTTAATTTATTTAATTTAATAGATAGATCTTAGAGATTTAATCAAATAAAGAGAATTATTTAATTAAATATGAACATAGGGTTAATTAGATCAGATAGATTGATTTAATTAACAAGAGAGAATGATTAATTAGATAAAATAATTTATTTAATTAAGAGAGGAAAATTGATGAATTTAATCAAATAACAGTATTTGATTAAATGGTTAGACTGAGGGATGATTTAGGATGAAATGGAGTTAATAATCGGGATCAAGTATGTCGGTATATTTTCCATGTTTACATTTTGCCCCTCTTTGAAGCAAAGTACTCGTTGCGTTGATTCAAAGAATAGACTGTCTCGATCAAAAGCCAATTTTTTTTATTTAAATTTTGTCCCACTGTTGCCCCAGTGAGAGAAAAATATGCCAATATACTGCCCCCTCGAGAGATCGGGCAAAAAGCTTGATTTTTTGGGCGATCTTGCGAAAAAGAAGGACAAGGTGCCCGACAGGTCGAGAAAAGACTCTTGAAGCTCAAAAACGAGGTAAAACGCAAAAAACAATGCAAAACAACCTTCAGACAGACAAAAATGGGATCAGGGGACCTAGACCCTTCCTGGACAACCAAACGGGGTCAAAAACTCTAATTTTCAGGCTTAAATAGGCCTCGAGGGGCCACTTCCAATTTATTTTCACATTTAGCCTTAGGAGATTTTGTGATTTTGAGCTCTGACACCTTAGCAAGATGGCGCAACGACAACTCTCGATGCACATTTTCGACCGAGTCCAGACGTATCAGAGGCTTCCCGACACTGGACCACCAGTGAGTCAACTTGACCCGAGCTTTTATTTCGCTTTTTCGTGCTCATTTAATGCTTTCGAAACTAGGTCCCTAGGCCTGGTGCCATATTGCACCGCTGAAAATTTTAAACTCCGCCACTCGGTGTTTAAACTACACCGCCATCACAAGATGCATTGCCGTGGTACTGTTTGGAGTTTAGGTCTAAACTCCAAAATCTGACGCTTTCATAAGGTGCACCATTGCGACGGACTTTAGAATTAGGGTTTGCACGCAAACTGGGATGCTTTGACAAAGTGCACCGCTGTGGTGTAGTTTGAGGCTCTGGAGGCTCTAGCGTCGCAATTTGCAAATTTCAAATTGCACCGCCTTCATAGGTAGCGACACTGGGGTGATTTTCTGAATGTTGAGACAAGTCCGGACAATAGATTTTTTGATGCATTTTAACATAGTGACTTTTCCTGATGCAGGAGGAGGTGAGAGAGATTTACTTGCATGAGCACAAGTCATAAGAGATTTTTGGGTATTTGCGTGATTTGACCAAGAGGGAGCAGGAGCGCCTAGGAGAGATGGGGCTCTGGTACATTGCCTACACACTGCCCGTGCAGACACACCTGGGAATGATGATGGCCCTTGCAGAGAGGTGGCATAGTGAGACCTCTTATTTCCATTTTTCGATCGACGAGGCCATAGTCACACTAGAGGACGTGTGTCAGATTTTGAGATTACCCATCCATGGCGAGCAGGTGATTTATGATATGGCTGTTGGGATAGACGCTTGCTATGCCATCCTAGAGACTGGTCAGATTGTGTTTTGCGAGGGGCAGATCAAGTTGGAGCGCCATAGGACCTTGGCCTCACCCTACTGCCTGGTGATTGCTGCCATTATATCAAGTCTTGTTGCCCTAGATCGGTGAGATCGATATTTCAGCCCTGGTTGGGGGCTTGCTTGGGAGCAGATGGTCCAACGGTGACTGACACTTTTTGCATGGGGTGATCCCATAAAGTTGGTTTACAATTTCTAGGAGATTATGATTTTTGCTGAAATCACATATTTTTAGAACATATAATGATTTAAGCCTTAAAAAGTTCCATTTAAAACATTCCAATTCAATAGGGTTTGATCAAATTACCTTAGATCAAACCCCCTTGGATATAACCCCGCTAGTTTTAAACCATACCTATAACAGTCTCCTTTGCACCTATCAAAATGTTGATAAAAAACCACTTTTGATTTACTTTTTGGGGGATCAAATGAATTCATTTAAATTTTTTTTAAAGTATGTAGTCCTTATTATAAGCTTCCCAAAAAAATATAATTTTTAAAATAAATTTGAATTTAATTAGTATTTATTTTTTGTGCTGTGAATGTAAGTTTTTCAGAAAGTCAAACTCTTTATTCTACATGTGGAAAAATGGTGTTAGATTATCAAAGAAAAAATTGAAAATATAGGTGCACTAGATGGCCAAGTCCTTGAACATGAAAAAGAAAAATAATTTTGATACATACAAAAAAGTTCACGATGGCTATCTACGGATTACACTATGTATGAATTCTTATTGGTTTGACTTCAAACTTGATTAGAAAAAATATTCAAATAAAAGCAAATTGGAAGCACTAGATATTGGAGTTACAAATCTAGAATTTGAAGAATTAGAATTTTATCTTTTAGAAAAGAGACATAAGTTATGCGATTGATCACTTTTTAAAATGTTGTTTTGAAAAACTAGTTTTAGGGGATGGAAAAGAAGTGCAATATAATTCCAAAAAAATTTTAAAAAATATATTTAGAATCTATAGACAAAATTTCATGAAACTCCAGTTTGCATCATCTTCAAATTCCTCACGGTTTAGCCGCTATAGGTGCCCGAAAGTGAAGATTTAGTTAAAAAAATTTATTTCAGTGTCCACTTTGGCCAAAAATTGTAAACCACTATTGTGGGATCACCCCATGGGGCCTAGTTTTGCTAGCTTCTCTTTATAGGGACCTTCACGAGTTCACCTACTTGGATGAAAAAGTGCTTGGAGCGGGAGTCACACTCTTACATATCTAGGCATGGGAGCACATCCCTGTGTTGCGTCCATGAGTTTTTCTTGTTCTGACAGAGCCAGATAATCCAGTGGTTTGGTGTTACAGAGGGGGTCTTTCTTTTACCCATATAGGAGAGCACGAGATTCCTCATTGGAGGAGGGTCCTTGATGACATGCGAGTGTTCCGATGGAGGCCATACCTTGGGCAGCCAGGTTGGTTTGATGATGCACAAAAGTTGTTCTTTGCTCATTAGGACCGCATGATGCAGGGATGAGAGCATACTATGATCGAGATGTACCTACCGGGTAGGGTCCAACGTTAGTTTATCAAGCCACAAGATCGACTTGCTGATCAGTATGTGGCTATCTTCATGAAGACAACAAGCCAGGGCTCCTAGGGGTGATACCTGCCCATGAGGCAGTGGAGAGCTTCAGACAGCTAGTGGCCCAGCCATGGCCATACGACCAGGGGGAGGCAAATCTAGGAGTGACACAGGCCTATAGGGATTGGTTCAGGCCACCGCTGAGGCTTACAGTTCTAGTTACACCCTCTTCTCGACGGAGAGCCAGGGGTAGGGGAGCATGATGAAGCTGAGGAGCATATGATCAGGATCAGGGAGGTGGTGGGCCACCACCAATCCACTAGGTACAAGATTGGGTAGTTCAAGATCAACTAGCATGGGATTAGCCAGTTCAGGATCCAAAGGTGGGAGAGTAGAAGCATGAGCAGGATCCAGGGCACCAGGATAGGAACCTGATGCCTCCTAGGGATGGGGAGCATAATTAGCCCCACGTGTAGCCACCTCCACAGCCAGATCTGAGAAATGGGCAGATTTTGCAGATGTAGGCCCAGGTACAGGCATTGACAACTGAGAGAGATCAAGCTAGAGCTGAGTGGGATCAAACCATTTTGCAGAGATAGGCTGTAAAGTTACAAACGGTAGCAGAGATGGGCCGTCGACAACAGCTAGAGAGTATGGCTGCTTCCTCCTCTCGAAACAAAGTATCACTTTGGGCCTACAAAGAGGTAGTGCAGGAGACAAACTATTATAGGATGTACTACTACTAGGTCATGCTGAGGGAAGCTCGGGTTCCAGACTTCTCCCAGAGGACAAGTCACAGGCCAGTAGAGCAGCACGGGGAGAGAGTAGGTGGCAAGGGAAATAGCCAGTAGGGCTAGGCCTTCATTTTGATTAGAGACAAGATTTTTTTTGCGCCCTTTGGGCTCATTTTTGATAGCTCCATGGGTCGATTGTACTTATTGACATACACTTATACATTGATTCGATTTTTGTACCAAGACAGTTCATATTTGATGATATATGAGATGATGATTTTGATGTGATATGCTATGGTCCTATTTTATGCATTATGGATGATCTTTATTTCATATGCTATGCAATGATGTTCTCTCCTATGTGATGCAATGTGATGCATGATGATATACTATTACGATGTGATGCAATGATTATGTAGATGTTGATGGATGGATGCATTTTTTTTCAATATCTTTTTATGCACTTTTTATGATGATTATGTATGGATTGTGTAAATGTTATGCTATGCAAATACTTAGACTAACAAATCTATATTATGTAATGATGGATGGTATAATGTTATATGAATGTCAATGTTGTATAGTGTATGTGATAGCGTAATGGATGCTTATATATGTTAATGGTATGATAAATTCAAATGATATGATTGGATGTAAATGATGCTTATATGTGGTATGATGATATGTGATATGTGATATGATGATGCAAATGTTTTATGGGATTAATGATTTATGTAATGCTTTAGAGTGACCAATCTATATGTATGGAAATGCAATATATGTTTCTATATGATATGCCATGCAATATGGATGCAGGATGGATGTGATAATAATGATGATCCGATCAACTGTCATGGTACCACTGTTAGCGCAAAAAGAAAGAGATAGAAGAAGGTAAGAGATTCCAACAAGACATGAGATGATGATGATGATGATTTGCTTGCCGAGGAGTTAGGATTTTCAAAGGGATAATTACCTTATGTTTGATAACACACATAGGTACGATGCATCAAGGTAT